>ML105136.1:32448-71985 GCA_003697995.1 Taxidea taxus jeffersonii | reverse complement strand
ATTTATATTTCTTTTAAATTTCCTTTTAGTTTAACTTCCAATTAGTTCCAAAACTTCCAATTAGTTTAAGGATGTTTTCCTTGTTGGTTTCTAGAAAATCTTTATATATTAAAGAGATTAACCCTTTGTGTTATATGGTACAACTTTTTTTTTTTCCAGGTGGTCATTTGGCTGTCTACTTTGTTTATAGTATATTTTTCTACATAGAAAGTTTGGGTTTTTAAGTAGTCAAATGTGTCCATCTTTTCATTTTGGGCTCCCCCCCTTCTCCTCCTTTTTCACATATATCATATTTAGAAAAGCCTTCTCCATTCTGACATTATAAAAACAATCTCCCATGTCACCTTCAACTATTTTTATTATTTCCCTTTTACATTTAAATCTTTGATCCATCCAAAATTCATTCTGGTACACCATTTATTGTTCACTTGCTGCATGTGCCAAAAATGGTGTTCAGCATTTTACATACATTACCATATTTAATAGTGATGATTATTATTATACCAATGGAGTACTATACCAATAGGGATGTTGAAGCTTAGCAAGGTGAACTCAGCCAAGATCATACATCTTGTAAGTGTCAGAACAGAACCCAACTCAGCCTGAGTTCAATATTGATGCTCTTTACTAGAATGTTTATAAGAGAGGCATCATATTGTCTGGAAATCCCCAACTTCATCACCACACTTTTCAGGAAAGGTTGTTGTCGAGTGTGTGATGACTACTGCCCATTCCAGGAGGCGTAAAGGACTGGGAAGACACATGGAGGTGGGCTACTGATTGTCAGTTTGCCAAAGTTACTCTCTAGCTGCCTACCTCGTGCCCCTGCCTGGAAAGCTGAGGATTCA
The DNA here is from genome assembly GCA_003697995.1 of Taxidea taxus jeffersonii. Lineage (NCBI taxonomy): Eukaryota > Metazoa > Chordata > Mammalia > Carnivora > Mustelidae > Taxidea > Taxidea taxus. The sequence continues at coordinate 71,137 of ML105136.1, read as the reverse complement.
CATTCTTCTCTTAGCAAAATTATGGGTTATTAGAGTAAGTTACACCAGACCTAGATAGAACTGTGACTATTAAATCCATGAATATAAGAGTCCCTTGAATTTCCCTTGTCATGGGACAGTATAGATCCCAAAGTTTGGATCAGACTGCAGGTAGCGCATAATTACAGAAATTTATTGATTCCTAGATACACATCTTTTCACACTTAACATCTCTGAAATTAAGATGCATCCTCTGATCAATGGATATATAATGGATTATAACTGCTGCTGGCCAAGTAACAGACAAGATGCAGCAGTGGCTGCCCACACATGTACCAACCTGCTTGAGGTTTCTAAAGGTACAAATGGACAACAGCAACTCATCAACTTTTCATTCAACTTTTCATTCAATAGACAATTTAAGGACCATTTCAGGAAGTAGAAAAATCCTGGTTATTTTCTGAAAACCTCTGTGGACACCTTCTAAAAAGTCCAAGAAAGGACCTGTATTAAAACTTGCAGTAGAGAGTGGAGTCACTGGCTTGGAAGAAAATCTTTGGAAGAACTGTTTAAATAAATCCTGTATAGGGGCAAATGGGTGGCTCAGTCAGTTAAACTCCTCACTTTGGCTCAGGTCATGATCTCAGGGACCTGGGATCGAGCCTCACATGGGGCTTCCTGCTCAACAGAGAGTCTGCTTCTCCCTCTGCCTCTCTCTCTGCCCCTTCCCCCCTCCACTCATACTCTCTAATAGATAAAATCATAAAAAATTTTAAAAAATTTGCATAACTGACACTCCTAGGGGCACAGACAACAATTGTGCTTGGAAAAACAAGACATAAGAACCCAATTTTGAAGTGAAATGCATTTCAGAAGATTGGACTCCAAATGAGATGTTTGGGGGAATACTTAAACCTATTTATTTCCCTATATATTCCTTCTGTACTATGCAGAGTTAATATGATAGAATCTGTCAGATTTTTTTTTTAGCAATTCATAATCAATTAATTTAAAAAGCTAATTTAAGCACCAGCAATAGTGACTCCAACCTGCACTCCTGGCTCAATACTGATGGAAATACTCTGGACAATCTTGGAAGAAATGGACAAATCCATGATTGCTTGTGGATTCTCATCTGGAAATAATCCCAAGCCCTAGAACCTCCAGCATGAAAAGTTTTTCTCAAAGTGATCCTAAGAGTCTTGGTGGAATTCTAAGTTTTTTTTCCCTTTGAGCTTCTTTTCCTTTGATTTGTGCCTCCAAATCACACACACAGACTTGTGTGTCAAATCTGATGACACGTTCTGCAGGAGTTTTCCACTGTAGCTGGTTGGTGTGGCTTTAATTTGGTGAATTCCCCCTCTCTGGCTCCAGGGGTGTCTTTCTGGTGTCCTTAAAAACCTCCTCAAATCCTGTTCCTAGGCAAGAACTAAGAGCTGCAAGTCGGGAGCTGCGACAACCCCATCTTCTTCAAAGAGCAATTAAAGTTCAAAAAGTTCTTTCAATTACTATAAAATAAAAGGTTAAGTGATATGAAAGTATTGTGTCTTAGTTTTATTGATGGTGTTTCCTCCCTCTTTCTTGGTGGTACTAAGCCCTGATGATTCTTGCAATCAATGGCATCTCAGATTGGGTGAAATAGGGTAGCTTCAGCTTTGGAGAGGTACAGGTCAGGAAGCTTGTTAGAGAAGTACATGAGGTCATTTTGCTGTTGTTGCATAATTCTCATTTTGAAGTCAGTCTGTAGGAGACTGACTATATCAATAGATCTAATGAATTTCCTAGGTTTCTACATTTTGTATTATGCTCTTAAGCAGGGTGTTCCTAATTGCACTCACTTGTGTAACCAGAGTAATAGGATTTTAGCATGGTCCTTATTAAATTTCATCTTGTTGGCTCTGGCCTGTTATTCTCATCTGTCAAGATCATTCTAGATCATGATTCTCTCATTTACAGTATTAGCTATCCCCTCCCTTCTAGCTTTCTGCCATCTATAAATTTGACAACTTCTGTACTTTATCCAAGTTGCTAATGAAAATGTTGAGCAAGTCTGGTGCAATTTTGCAGGCTCATGGCAGACATTAGTGATTCCCTCAGGTTGGGCAGAATATAGAGATGAACTCTTTCTGTACAGGCATTTTACTCAGTTGTGAGTCCATCCTTCTGAAATATAGTGCAATTTTTAGGCACCCAAACTTAGATCTCAGAGTAAGCCCCTCAAATCCTTGGTATGACTCTGGGCAAACTACCTGATGAATGAATCTCTGCTTAGTTTCCTTATCTGTAAAATGGGACACTTGTTTTTACTTTATAGGTATGGGTTGAGGATTCAATGAATTAATACTCACAAAATGCTTAACATAATTTCTGACATAACATAGGCTCTCAATAAATAATAATGGTTCTATCAATATTTTTCAGATTTCTCCATCTTGCCCAATGCACATCATGAGATACTTGGTCAAATGCCTAGGAAAAACTCAACATAAATTAACATCATCATTCCACTGTTCTAGCAGACTTATCAAAAAGAAAGAAAGAAAGAAATAGGGCCAATTTAGTATGTGCAGTTTTTAAAAAAAATATAATTTATAACTTGACTATTTTCAACAAGGTGTTGATGCAGCTAAAAAAAAAAAAGACACACAAATTTATCTGTAGTGACTCCAGGCTGGCTTTTAATAATCAACACTGCTTTTTTAAGTGCTTATAAAACTTTGTTAACTCTTTCCAAAGTTTTGCTGGGAATCCATACAAAACCAACAATTTTATATTTTCTTAAGTGCCATTTTTTGCCATGTAATGGCAACCAATATTTGCGTATCTCCAAGCTTCCAGTGATTGTGCCATTCTCCAGGACTGCTTAAAGATTGATGTTAATGTCTTTATGATCACATCTGCAAGTTATTTTATTATCTTAGACGTTTTTCACAGGGTTTGCAGAATTAAACTCATCTGAGGCAGCTGTTACTCTCTTATCTCCTCATTTATCTTGGACGTCATTTCCTTATAACTGTTGTTGTTCTGTCCTTAAGAGTAGTGGTTTAAATCTTTAGAGCAAATCACAGTCATCTGGAGGAAGCAGAGCCTATTAGAAATACACATTCATGGCCTGCTCCCAGAGATTTAGGATTAGTACCTCAGAGATGGGAGCTGGGAATATACATTTTAACAAACATTCTGATGTACCACCTTTTAGAAACACCTTACATAATGGAAAATTATGGAAAGCTATTTGGTTTCCACGGTTTTGGAAAACTATATGTTCTTACATATCTCTGCCAAGAATTTATCATAGTATTACCTGGTTGGTTGTTTTAGTCTAAATGTAGATTGTAAGAGCCTTTTTGTTCAGCATTTTTCATACACCTCAAATCACTGTGGATTTTTATCTTCCTGCACTACTCACAAAGCTGGTGTCTTTTAAAAATAATTCTCTTTTGAGTGAAAAAAGGACGTGTGTGTGTGTGTGTGTGTGTGTGTGTGTGTGTGTGTGTGTGTGTGATGGAATATTACTCAACCATGAAAAAAGGAATGAGATGTTGCCATTTGTAGCAATGTGGATGGACCCCCAAGGTATTATGTCAAATGCCAGAGAAAGACAACTCCCATATAATTTCACCTATATGTGGAATCTAAAAAGCAAAACAAAACAAACAAATGAACAAAAGACCCTTAAATAGAGAGAGGAGGGTGCCTGGATGGCTCAGTCAGTTGAGCGTCCAACTCTTGGTTTAGGCTCAGGTTGTGATCTAGGGGTCATGGGATCCAGTGCTGCAGTGGGCTCTGCACTCAGTGCAGACTCTGCTTGGGATTCTTTCCCCACCCTCTCCCTCCCGCTCTGCTCCTCCCCCTGCTCTCTCTTTCTCTCTTAAATACATAAATAAATAAATAAACCTTTTTAAAAATACAGAGAAGAAATTGGTTGTTGTCAGAGGGGAAGGAGGTAGAGGGATGGGCAAAATAGATAAAGGGGAATGAGAGGTACAAACTTCCAGTTATAAAATAAGTAAGTCATGGAGGTGAAAAGTACAGCAGAGGGAATATAGTCAATGCTATTGTAATAAGCTTGTATGGTGAGAGATGGTAATTACACTTACTGCAGTGAGCACTGAGAAATGTATAGAATCATTGAATCAATATATCATGCACCTGAAACTAATATAATAATGTATGTTAATTATACTTCAATAAAAATAATAAAGTTAATTGTTCTTGGCTATGGGCCATTCCTGTGATTGTTAGCATGCGTACTTAAGCTTGAGCTCATTGTGGTGCTCTCTGTGTAGCTCTACTTTGACTCCTCCAGAAGCCCATAGTGCAGTAGTCTATAACCTTGTGGGCATTCAGCCAGCATTCAATGGGGATGACACAGAGAAGAGCTATAGAGCTACAGTTAGAATGCCTATAGGAAACCTGCCTAGAAAGTGGCAACATACTAGTGCTCACCATTTGGGAGTAGCTGAGGTGAAAAGGGATAGATGCAGACTAAAACTGAGGCCGTCCAGGCTTCTGAAATTGCTGACATCTGACCTTCCTTTAGCCCTCTCCTCTGATGCCCCCATCTCACTTCTTCCTCTCTCTCCTCTGGATCTTGTGTACACTTTCATTATTGCATATTTCACACTGCATTTTGGTTGTTTGTTCATGTGTCTGCCATTCATTACAACTTTGTAAAGTTAGAAACCATGTCTCCTTTATTGAAAACAAAAGAATAGAAAACAAAGAAAGAAAGAAAGAACCTGCACTATACATTCAATGAGTATTTGTTAAATTAAGCCAATGACAACAAACATTGGACAGGCAAGCCATGCTCCCTGTCCTGGTGTTGGGGCAGACATTGCTAGCAGATCTTAGAGCTCGCTCTTTTTGGACCTGGAAGAAGTTTCAACATTCTTCAAAAAAAATGGCTTTCCATTAAATTGACCAGAATTGCTTCCAAAATAAAACCTATTTGCCAATGCTAAACAAAATGCAAGCTCCTTTCTCCTGCAGTTCAGTTAACTCCCTTTGTGGAATTAAAAAAAAGAAAGAAGAAAGAAAGAGAGAAGAAAAGAAAGAAAGAGAGAAAGAAAGCTCATAAATATAAATTAAGTACTTAGAAAGTCAAGGTGATATGATAAATACTAAGGGAAAATACAGAGAAGAACATTGGAAGGATATGAGTAGCCAGCATCTCCCAAAAAGCAGGTGTCTGGGTTTTCCAACTTCTGAGACTCTAGAATGATACCAATGATATAATAATGAGAATGACACTAAACTCAGACTCTCATCTCATGGGATCAGCAAAGTTTGAAACCTTTTAAATAATGATTCTAACATACCTCAGAAATAAGGATTCCAGATGGATCCAAAATCAATGTGTAAGTTGAGAGCCCTGACTTCAGCATCAGGAGGCAAGGGCAGCATTATTTGTGCTAAAAGGGAGATAAACAAAAGCAAGGCCATCTGGGAGCATTTTCTTCCTCTGACTCCTTTCACTTCCCCTTCCTTCTATAAGCACCTCTGAAGCTTGACTATTATCTATCACTTTTTAATCTTGAAATTTCCATTTTGTTCTGATAAAGTTCTCTTGTGTGTATCTCCATAAGTTGCCCAAAGTGGAGCTGCTCTGAAGCAGAGCCAGACCCTCTCTATCTCTTTCTCTCAGACATGGCCACTACACTTGTTTGCTCTTAAGTTCCTGTTTTCGAACTCAGTGATCCTGAGAAAAAGACCCCCTTCTCTTAACACCTAGATTGAAGGCTAAAGGACTTAAAGGTACATTTAGGGTATTAATCAGCTCTGAATTTTCTGGAGTCAGTCTCAGAGGGAAGTTGGATTTTAAGAGGCTATAGTATGGAAATGCTTATTTAGATGCTGGTAGTGAGTGTCTCCAAATCAGAATAAGTTGTTTACCATAAAGGCAGTTTTTAACTTTAATTCCTTATAAGTATAGAAAATGTATTAAGGAATCACATCCCTCTCTGCTTTCAGAAACAGCTCCACTGGTTAGATGCTGTCACAGGATCAGCCCCAAGGGCACAGATGTTTTTTCACAAAGCTGTGAAGAAGTGCAATGAGCCGCCCATGAGCTGTTGTTGCATGTTGGGCTAACTATCTCCATTCTGCCTCTTCTTGAGCTTTTGGACATATTTTTTTTTAAGATTTTATTTATTTATTAGTTAGAGAGAGAGAGAGCGAGCAAGCACAGACAGACAGAGAGGCAGGCAGAGGCAGAGGGAGAAGCAGGCTCCCTGCCGAGCAAGGAGCCCGATGTGGGACTCGATCCCAGGATGCTGGGATCATGACCTGAGCCGAAGGCAGCCGCTCAACCAACTGAGCCACCCACGCGTCCCTGGACATATTTTTATCGACCTGTCTACTCTCCACTCATGGAACTGTCAGATGCCATTCCCAGCTCTTATAAAGAGCCCACCTTTCAAAATGCATATTTTCTTTCAAAGGGTTGATGGCTACAAAAACCAGAGAATGAGGTTCCTTTGAACTATATATGAAATAAGAGTTAATAAACACTGAATGAGGCCTTGAGGACTTTCTGATGAATTAAGTACAGTAAATAAAGAAATGAACTTTTTGCCATCTAATTGGATTGTGTAGTCATTTTATATTTACTCATGGGTTCTTGGGTGGTTGAGTTTGCTGGAAAAGTAATTTCTGGATAAAGTGTTGCAATTTTAAAATAATTTAATCATGGTTAGAAAATTTAAGTTTTTGGAAAACAGTTCTTAAAAATTTTTAAATATGTCCCTAAAGAGTTTTATGTAGTTCAGTTTTTACAGTCTATTTAAGGGAATCTTGCAATGATTCTTTTCCTGAAGTATAGAAGAATTAAAAAACATATGGCTGCTTTTCCATATGTTAACTGTCTAAGAGCAGGTCATGTTGGTTTTTTAGTTTCTAAGTGTGCAGTTCAACCAAGCCCAAGAAGATCAGGGAAAGACTTCAGTTGCAGGAATAAGACAGGAAAGGTATCAAACCAACCTCCCACTAGAAACAACCAAAACTGCCAACTAAAAAAAATTTTTTTTAACTTGTTAAAAACAAGTTAAGATCTGGCAAGTTAGTAAGAAACCCAAATCTAAAACCAAAGGGAAACATTATCTCTGATAGGTAAGTGGCACCCTAAAGCTATTTTTGAACTAAGGGCATTTGCCAATGAAAGCAAACTTGAACTAGGTTCTGAGAACTTTTCAAGGGAGACAGAACCAAAGCTCAGGGCTTGCCCTTACCCTCAATAATATGAGTCAAACCCTCAGGGCCAGGGTGGAACTATAAGTAAATGTAACTTCCCCCTCAGGCCCAGGAGATTATGGACAAGTTGTCCTTATGATGAGCAAAGCAGGACAGTTGATAATGGTAGGAACTTGCTCTGACAAGTTATAACTACAAGTTGGTACTTTCACAGCTTTCAAGTCCATATCACTTTTGTGATCAATAAATAAATAGAAACAAAAAAGAATTACAAAACTCTTTCAAGATGTAAATTTAGTTTAAAGTAATTTAGTTTAAAGTGTCCCTGTGTGCCTAGCAGAGGCAAATGAAAGTTTTTTTCTGGAGAAAATGTGTATCATCTTAGGCTTTAAAGAAACCCCCTGAAATAAATTTTCAGAGACAATGAGCAACATATATTCAAGGATAGCTAAGCCTAAAGGATAAACCATAAAGAATAAGAACTAGCTAAAAAGAGACCTCCAAAGACTTCAGATTTTGAAGTTACTAGACAGAATCTATAAAACTAACTATGCTTACTAAGTTAAAAGAAAAAGAAGAAAATATATGTACAGATAAGGAAACAATAAAAAGTGACTTAGCAGATTTGAAAAAGAAATATAACTCAAAATATAAAATATAATAACCAAAGTTAAAAGCTCAGTAGACATGCTCGAAGAGTTTAGACACAACTGAAGATAGAATTAGAAAACTAAAATATGGATCAGAAGAAGTTACTCAGAGTATAGTTCAGAGACATAACAAAGCAAATAAAAAAGAGAGGTTAGGAGCCATGGAGAACAGAATGAAAAGACGTAGCATTCATTTAATCAGACCCCTACAAGAGAGGAGAGAAAGGCTTAGGAAAAGATAACATTAAAGAGATAGTGACTCAGGGTTTTTTCAGAACTGATCAAAGATATCAATCTACAGATGCAAGAATGATAAGCATGAAAAATAAAATGAAATCTATACCTAGACTCATCATGAAACTTAAACAAACCAAAGACAAAAAAGACCCGAAAATCAACGAGAGAAAAAGGTGACCTTCAACGTAGTGGCAACTAGACAATAATTGAATTCTCAATTGTCACAAAGGAAGTAACAAAGGAAGCCAGAAGCAAGTGGAATGAAACCATCAATGTATGCAAATAACTGCCAATCTAGGATTCTGCACCCAGTAAAAGTATCTTAGAAATAAGTTAAAAATAAAGTCATTTTTAAACAGATCAAAGCTGAGAGAGTTTGCCACAAATGCATTTGAATTTACAACCTTTCCTCTAAGGTAGGATGAAGGTGATCTCACAAAGAAGACCTGAAATAGAAGAAGGAAAGAGCAAAGAAAATGGTAAAATATGGATACATCTAAGCAAACATTAACTTTATAAAACAATGATAATAATGTCTGGGAGGACAAAACTTAAAACAATAAAAACAGGGTGCTTAGGTGGCTCAGTGGGTTAAAGCCTCTGCCTTCAGCTCAGGTCATGATCCCAGGGTCCTGGGATGGAGCCCCTCATCAGGCTCTCTGCTCAGTGGGGAGCCTGCTTCTTCCTCTCTTTCTGCCTACTTGTGATCTCTGTCTGTCAAATAAATAAATAAAATCTTTAAAAAAAAACAATAAAAACAAGATAGAATTACAACATCTGATGAAAATAACATGTCAGGGAGGGTAAATGGAATTAAAATGTCTTATAGTCTTTAAATTATGTGGGAGAAGGGTAAAGGTATTGATTATTTTCAGACTTTAAGTTAAGAATGTATATTAATTTTTTGGATAATCACTAAAAGTATATAATTTTCATACTAGTAGAAGGAAAAGAATGGAATAATTTTTTAGGGTTTTTTTTTTGTTTTGTTTTGTTTTGCTGTGTGTGTGGTTTTTTTTAATCAATCCAAGAACAGAAGAAAGAAACAAAGAAAAGGCAACACATGATACATGGGACAAATATAAATGAGATGGCAGTTTTAAATCCCAATTATAAATAATTACATTAAACATAAATGGATTACTGAGCAAAAGAATATATACTATATGAGTCCATCCACATAAAGTTAAAAAAAGACATAACTAAAGGAAATTATATAAAGGGGTTGTTTAGACAAGCTAAATAATGGCCCCCAAAGATATCCATATCCTAATCCCTGGAACCTAAAAATATGCTAATTTACCTGGCAAGAGGAAATTTGCAAATGTGACTAAGTTAAGAATCTTCAGATAAGGAGATTATTCTGGATTATCCAGTTGAGCCCCGTGTGATCACAGGGATCCTTTTAAGAGGTAAGGTAGGAGAGTCAGAGTCATGGAGAGAAGAGAACAGAAGCACAGTGCAGAGAGGTCAGAGATGCGTGCTGCTGACTTTGAGGATGGAGGAAGAGGCCACAAGTCAAGGAATATAGGCAACCTCTAGAAGCTAGAAAAGGCAAGATAACAGATTCTTCCTTAGAGCCTCTAGAAAGAACATAGTCCTGCAGACCCCTAGACCTCTGACCCCTAGAACTGTAAGATAATTCTAATATACTAATTTTATAGCAATTTTTATAGCAGCAATAGGAAACGATTTTTTAAAAATATTTTATTTATTTATTTGACAGAGAGAGAGCACAAGCAGAGGGAACAGCAGAGGGAGAGGGAAAAGCAGGCTCCCTGCTGAGCAAGGAGCCAAATGTGGGGTCTGATGTGGGGCTTGATTCCAGGATCCTGGGATCATGATCCAAGCTGAAAGCAGACAGTTAACTGATTGAGCCCCCCAGGTGCCCCAGCAATAGGACACTATTGAAAGATATACTATATATCTACATCTAATCTATATCTATATTTATCGATGTGACAAAGCAACAAATAAAAACAAGGAAATGATTATCACAGAAGTCAGGATGGTGGTTCCTCCAGCACTCTGGAAGAGAGACAAAAGGGGCTCGAAGGCCTTGGCAATTCTACTTTTTGACATGGGTGGAAGTTACACGTCATAATTATTCTGAAACTATACACGTTTTACGCACTCTTTCTGTAATAGCAATTATTTCATCATAATAAAAAAAAATGTAAAAAGCAAAAATAAAGACCAGAAAGCCTAGGATTAAATATTTACAGAACATTTAACTAGTAATGAGTTTCTAATAATTGAGAAACAGATTACCCAACCTGTAGAATATCCCTGCTCCTTATAGTGCCTCTTAAGGCCTCTTGACATTTGACCTCTCCTCTGCTCATTAATACCCTCGCATAGCTGAGAATGGAAGGACTCTGCAGGAACAAATGCCATGTGTGGGCCAGATCACTTATTAACTATGTGGACTTGTCAAGTTACTTAAATTCTTGGTTTCTTAATCTATAAAATGGAAGTAATAGTATTATCTTTCTCCATAAAGTTGTTATCGGAAAGAAATGAGATAAAGCACTTAGGACAATACCTATCTAAAAATGGACCTTCTCTTTTATTTCATTTATCCATCCCCCCACCCCCAATAATGTTTATGGAACACTTGCCACATACCAAGCCTTTGGCTAGGTTTCATGGTTGCAAAGCCAAACAAACCCAGGCCCCATTTTCAAAAGGTTCTTAGTTTAGCAGAGGAAGCAGATAAAAAGTAGCTAATTGTAACATAAAGACTTAGAAGTACAATTAAGGTATAAACCAAGTGCTGAGGCCTTGTAGGGGGAGGAGTCATTTACAGGACCTGTGATGGAGTAAGGAGGGGACTACGTTGAGAAACCTGCCCAGAGGTAACACTTGAACAAGGTCATGAAGGATGGGTGGGAATTTGCCAGCTGGAGAAGATGATGGGAGCATATTTCCATAAAGGGATCAGTATAGGCAAGCAAGGAAGAAGATACCGGTCCAGGGAAATGATGCATTGCTGGGTGTTGGAGATTTGAGAAAGGAGATGAAGTTGGAGTAGTCAGCTGGGGTCAGAAGTCAAAAGGCCACATTTAGCATGTGAGAGGTGGGATGGTCTTCTCCAAGCAGTGGACAGCTGTCCTGAGCAACACCATCTTAGGACAGGATGGTTGGAGCCATACATGAGATCTGTCAGATGGGTGGAAAGAGTCTGAGGACAGCTTCCTGCGGGAGTCCACAAGAGAGTGCTTGAACTAGACCATAGCCTTGGAATGGGTAAAGGGGACAGAGATTCATCCCAGAGACATCTAGAAGATGGAATTGAGTGGACTGGTATCCTGTTGACTCAGGGTGGAGGTAATTACCAGATTTCTAGCTTGTGCTAATAACAATGGTGGATAACAATACCATTAACCAAGTTCGAGGCAATCTACAGAGCAGGTTGTGGGGCAAAGATAACAGGAACTTTATTTTGGATTTACTGAGTTTGAGATGCCTGTGGAACACCTAGGTGAAGATTTCTAGCAGGGAGTTGGAAATTTGGTTCTGAAACTTAGGAGAAACGTGGACATGGAGATTTGGAAGCTATAAACATATAAATGGAGGTGGGAACCAGAGTAGTATATGGGGTGGACCATGTGATCAATATGTCTTTTGAATCTGCTTGGGAAGAGTGAATTGTTTGCCCACCTAAGTGCCTTTTTCCTTAGCATGCACTTTGGGTCTACATTAAGAATGTTTCCATTAGGGGAGCCTGGGTGGCTCAGTTGGTTAAGTGTCTACCTTCAGCTCAGATCATGATCTTGGGGTCCTGGGATGGAGTCCAACATCAGGCTCCCTACTCAGTGGGGAGTCTGCTTCTCCCTCTTCCTCTGCCCTTCCCCCTGTGCATGCTCTCTCTCTCAAATAAATAAATAAAATCTTAAAAAAAAAAAGGAATGTTTCCATTAAATATCTTTCTTCTTACAAGATCGTATTGATCTCTCTTATAGTAACTACTAATGACTTGAGTCCGTGTTTAAGTCTTCAATTTAGATTGTTGGGTTTTACCAAAATCACAAGAACGTGAGACATGTGGAAAATTCTGTTAGAGTATTCTGACAGGCAAATCTTGTTTCTGAATACTAATTAAGTAAAAAGTTTGCATAAAATATTTAATGTAATAGCAACAGTTCTGAGGATGTCAAGATTTGTACTCTTCTCAGATAGATATTTGATAAGGAACTTATTAAAAATCTTCAGCATAAATAAAAACTTCCTGATGTTTAAGAATGTTTCCATCTATGATTATGATTTCAATAATATGCTTCAGCAGTTTCAGACCTTTTGAAGCTAGAGTCATAACATTTTTAGCCCTAGAAGGGACTTTAGAGGTCATTTAATCTAACCCTTTAAGGTTTCACTTGCCTGGGGTAACAGACCAGGTCTCTTGATCCCTAGATCATTCTTTCTTCTTTATGCCATCTTTCTTCTCAATGGAATCCAATCTTGCTAAAGTTTCATGATAAAAATGAACTAAACCTCAGCTGTCCAAATGAAAAGTTTTAATTTGTTTATGAATTTAATGCAGATCGGTGACACTTGGAGCTAGATAAGAACAAAAAGCCAAGTGTGCTTAAGATTCTTCCTTTGCCTCATTCTGTCTCAGGCTTCTTGGCAGAAGGAGAATTATCAGAGTCCCACAAGGACAGACCTGGAGGATAGGACAATGATGAGAGTCTGATCTCGAGAGGGTTGCCAGATTTAGCAAACACAAAAAAAGAGGATGCCTAGCTAAATTTGAATTTCAGATAAATACTGAATAATTTTTTAGTGTAAGTATGTCCCACATAGTATCTGGGACATACTTATACTAAAAAGGGATTCACTGTTTATCTGCAATTGGAATTAACTGGGAGCTGTGTATTTTATCTGGCAACTCTAATCTTGAAGTCAAGGCTCTCAAGAGATGACTGAGGCAGGTTGAGTTAGCCCCACTAAAGGTAGTGTGTATTTGACAACAGCACATTTCAAATCCTTCTGGAATCTACTACTCTTTGTGCAAAAGTGAAAGAGGTGCCATGTTGTGCCCCTGCCATCCCACTCCCCCCACACTGTAGGATGATGTGAGACTGATCTTTCATGAGATTAACAGGGAAGGTGGAGAGGTGGGAGGCTCAAATGCAGTTTTCATGTCTGCGTGTTCCAAAGCAGCTGAATTCTCTCCTGTGTCTTTAACAGTGCAGACGATTTTGCAGGCACAGAATCAGAATTCATTATATAATCAGTGATTACAAAACCAAACCTAAAATGTGGAACAACACAGATTTCCACCCCAGAAAACCATCAAACAGAACTATTCTGCAAGACAGTACCACACCCTGGCATCCAAGGCCAGGACCCTGCACGGTAAGCCGCGTCCAAGGAAAGTCTGAGTGTTAACGTCTTGCCAGGCAGTGGGGAGCCGTGGTGATACGGGCAATGAGATGCCAGCCCGGGCTCTGCATATTGGCGGAGTTTGGCCACACGCTCCGCAGCACAAAGATGCCCTGACAGCACTGACTCTAGGAGGGACTTTCAAGTTCAGCTCTGATGTCCACACAAGCAATGCTGAACCTAGTCCGGGAGTACAGGTATGAAACTATCTCCCTGCGTGGCTCGGGCGTCCGCAACTGGAAGTGGTGGCAGTGCTCGTGGCAGTGGAGGTCAGGTGAAGGCTGGAAGGGACTGGGCAAATCTGGGAAGGGACGTGACTTAACTGAGCAGGAGATGTGGGGTTTAGCTGCAAACATATTGGTAAAGTTGCACCAGTGGCCATGGCCACATGTCCTCCCAGGGACGTTGTGAATGGCGCAAGCATCTTAGTTTTACCTTTTATTGTAGACACAAATGTTCTCATGGGACATTCAAACTTACTATTTAAAAAAAAAAAATTCCTCATGCAGTCTTAATGTTGCCTAGAGCAAAAAATAAATGTTGAAAACCAGGCCATCGCGGAGTTAAGAATGTGGTTAATCATAAAAATCGTATGTGGCCGCCATGGTGGAAAATCACACTGAGGGGCAGGTGAGTGGCGCAGTCAGCTGAGTGTCCAACTCTCCATTTCGGCTCAGCTGGAGATCTCAGGGTCATGAGCTCGAGCCCCACATGGGGCCCTGGCCCCTAAGTAGCAGGGAGTCTACTTGAGAGTCTCTCTCTCCCTCCGCCTCTGCCCCTCCCCCCACTGGCATGTACGCACTCCCTTTCTCTAAAATAATCTTTTTTTAAAAATCACATTGAACAACTATGTGATAGTTCTATGAGTCTATGAGTGCCTGCCATGGGCCGGGGCTTTCTGGGAGCTTTTTATCATCTCAGCTAATTCTTTTATTTTTTTTTTTTAAGATTTTATTTATTTGACAGAGATCACAAGTAGGCAGAGAGGCAGGCAGAGAAAGAGGAGGAAGCAGGCTCCCTGCTGAGCTGAGAGCCTGATGCGGGGTTCGATCCCAGGACACTGGGATCATGACCCGAGCCTAAGGCAGAGGCTTTAAACCACTGAGCCACCCAGGCACCCCACAGCTAATTCTTTTAATTAAAATAATTTGGGGGGGGGCGCCTGGGATCCTGGGATCCCAGGGTCCTGGGATCGAGCCCCGCATCGGGCTCTCTGCTACTCTGGGAGCCTGCTTCCCCTTCTCTCTCTCTGCCTGCCTCTGCCTACTTGTGATCTCTGTATGTCAAATAAATAAATAAAAATCTTAAAATTTTTTTTTGTATCATGTAAGATATACATAGCCTAAAAATTACCACTGTAACCACTTGTCAATGTACAATTCAGTCCATTCATCATGTTGTAAGACCAAGAGTCACAGCTACTCATCTTCAGAACTTCACCATCCCAAAAGCAACTCTGTATCCACTAAGCAGGGAGTCCTCATTTCTCTCTTCCCCCAGGCCCTGGTAATAAAGTCTGTTCTTTCTGCCACTATGAATTTGCCTCCCATGGGTACCTCCTATAAGTGGAATCATAGGATACTTATCCTTTTGTGTCTGGTTTATTTCACTTCCTATAATTTTTTCAAGATCCACCTGTGTTGTACCACAGACTATCTCATCTAATTATTACAGCCTGCAAAACACGTTCTCTTACTATGCTAAGGAAATGACCCGCCCCCAAGCATACATGCCCTGTCTCTGGAATTCAGGTGGAATGGTCTATTCTGGTGGGATTGCCCTAGTGCCACCACAAAGTATGGCCACACCCTGGGGGGGGGCAGGGGCCAAAGCTCCTGGAAGAGGGTGTGGTGATGCAGTAGCAGGTGTTTCTAGGTTCTTTTGGTCTCTGAGGCGGGAAGAAATGGGATGAGTGAGGAACAGAACTGCCTAGTGACCTTTCAGCACAAAGCCAATTTGCACAGAGCAGTACTTCCAGGTCCTGAGCCTAGAAATGGACATAGAGCCTCATCTTTTCTCCCCCATCCCCAATATGGAATTCATAATAGAAATAATACCAAACCGGTTATTCAACAATGCAAGGAGGTCCTACAACAGTCCCATTACTTTATACTTAAAAAAAAAAAAAAGCGTTGACATAATTTTAGACTTTGGAAAAACTGCACAAATAATACAGAGTGTAATCTGTTTGCTTCCCTGGCTTCCCCAAATGCTCACATCTAGCAATAATCACAGTATAATGATCAAAATTCAGAAGTTAAAACAAGCACAATATTAACAAAATGAGTGACTTTGTTTAGATCTCGCCAGCTTTTCCACAAGTGTCCTTTTCCTCTTCCATTCCCCAATCCAGATAATCCCATGCTGCCCCTAGTGGCCAGGGGTAGTGAGAGCCCACCTCTGACAGACCCTCTCTCTGTCTTTCCTTGCCTATTATGACCTTGACAGTTTGGAAGCACTGATCAGTTATTTTGCTGAACGTTGCTTAATTTGAGGTGCTTCAACGTATTCTTATGGTTGAGCTGAAATTATGCATTTTTGGCAAGCATACTTTTCTCTACATGCATTGATGTGTTTTAATACTGATGATGGGAACCTCAATCATTTGGATAGGGTGGTGTCTGCTGGGATTCCCCACTGTGAAGTTACTCTTTTTCTCTTCATAATTAATAATTATGATGAGAAAACTACTTTGAGACTATGCAAATATCCTGTTTCTCCTCAAACTTTGCCTGCTAATTTTAACTTCCATCAGTGGATTGCCTGCAGCTTTGTTACCGTGGTGTTCTAGTGGTGATTTTCTGATTTCTTCATTCTTTCCACATGTATTAAATGGAATTCTTATTCATAAGGAAGATCTGTCCTCTCTCCTACATGTAAATGTTTTTTTGTCATTTATTGGTACCATATGGTACCAATGGATTCACAGATATTTTACACTTTGATGCTTAAGAAATTAATCAAATGTCAAATTATTTCTTTAAAAATTCCCTTTTCTCTCTCTTATGTTCATTTCCCATCCCTTCTTTGGTTGTCCCAGCCTTGCTGGTCATGCCGCCGGTCTGCATGTTGCACCATCTTGCTCTCACGGGTCAGGAGTGATTTCAGGGACAGGCACCATTCAAAGGATGGTTCGGGAAGCCTCTTCATGCTGGGGTGGGGGACAGGCTCTGTGAAGGTGTATTCTCAATACTGCTGTGACTCACCTGGAATGAGGAGCTGAGTCCCTGAGGTCTATAAGAGGGTGGGAGAGGGGAAGATCCTCCCCTCCAGTCAAAATGGACAGAAAGTGGAACATAATTGTGCTTAGGAAAGTCACAAGTTTGAGAATGTCTCATACCTGACATTTCTCAAGCCCCATGACTCAGGTCTGAAGAAAATGGATAGAGAAGATGTGGTATATATATACAATGGAATACTATGCAGCCATCAAAAGAAATGAAATCTTACCATTTGCGACCACATGGATGGAACTAAAGCGTATTATGCTTAGCGAAATAAGTCAACTGGAGAAAGACAACTATCACATGATCTCCCTGATATGAGGAAGTGGAGATGCAACGGGGGTGGGGGTTAAGGTGGTAGGAAAAGAAAAAATGAAACAAGATGGGATCGGGAGGGAGACAAACCAAAAGAGACTCTTAATGTCATAAAACAAACTGGGGGGGGGAGAGGGGTTGGGAAAGGGCAGTGGGGTTACATTATATGTTTAAATAAAAAAGCTTAAAGAAAAAAAAACATAATAAAAATAAATAAAAGTTAAAAATTTAAAAAAATGTGATTATGTAGGTCAAAGTCTCTAACTACAGAAAAGCAGGCATTGGCTATGGATAATCTTGAGGCCACTCTCTGTAACAAATATCTGTTTACTTTTCGTGTGCTGATGCGGGCATATGAGGACAAGGTGATAATTTGGGTGAATGGTCTCCTTCATGAAAGGATTCACTTGGACAGAAAAAAACTCTTTTCTCCCAAGTACACTTCAAAATTAGTCCTTTTATAAGACTTGGAGTCAAACTGGGACTTAGTAATCCAGCTAAAACTTAGATTCAGGGTGTGAATGAGCTTTATTGACTATCTGTATGTCCACAAATCACCTTGTAACCCCCAACCTTTGATGGTATACCACAGTCCTACTGAATCAGAGGTCCCCAAAAGAGGCCCAGGTGACTACCTCATGGGCAGAGAAGAAGCCAGGTTCAGTGCCCTCCACCATGGGCTTAGGACTTTTCAAGGAACAATAGCCCCTTCTGCTTGGCCCTCTTTGCCTCACTTTCACAGGAGGGATAAAGCTTTAATCTTTCCTCGGGGGCGCCCTGGCCAATTTAGGGCAGACAGAACTGTACCGGGTCATCACCTCAGTTTTCTTTGTCACTCAGGATCCGCGGTGGGTACAGATGCCTGTCTGCCTATCATTTGTCGAGCATCTTCTCTGTGCCAGGCTCACGCCGAGTGCTTTGCCATCATGATGAAACTTCCCGGTATGTGCTGTCTGCCCATTTTACAGGTGAAGAAACTGAGACCCAGCAATTCCCACCACCGTCTTTCGTTCCCTATTCTTGTAATGCTTGGATGTTGTGCATTTGGAACTTTCTTCCTTGGCTTTTTACACTCTTGGTGTCAACTCCACAGCACCAACCAGAACATGGTGCATAAGCCTCCCCCCAGAGGTACTTTCCTCACCGAATGTGGGTTCCTCCTGACAGGGCTGATGAAGGGGAATCAGAGCTTCAGTCTCGTGTCTCCGCTGCAGGTGAATTCCAGAGTGCCAACAACAAGAGCAGAATCATTCCTTCTTTACATGTTTGTTTGCTTGTTTTTAATAATATATTTTAGTTTGTGTTTCCTGAGCATTTACAAAGTGCCAGGCAATGTGACAAGCACCTAACATATATTATGTACAGATTCTCTCCAGATCCCCGGTAGGCTTCAGAATTCAGAATTGTTCAGATTTCTGAAAGGCAAATCTGCATATTCCACATTTTTCAGAATACCCCCTAGAAAGGCCTGGGGCAGCATCCATCATCAAAAAATTAATATTTCTGCAATAAAAATATGGATAATCATGTTTAATGGGATAACTAAGACTATACAAGGTGTCACATCGATTCAGATCAGGTTTTGCCAGCAAGTGAATTTCCTGTAAGCTTTTTAAAAAATATCTGTTTTTCAGAGGCTTTTGGGTTTCAGAATTGCTGATACAGGATTATGGGTCTGGGATATCACCACTCCCACTATACGGATGAGAAGACTGAGGTTTGAGAAAAATTAAGCGCCTAGCCAAAGTCATCCCGTAAGTGTTATAGGACCAGGATTTGGGCCCCATTTGATTGTACTCGTACCATTGCACATTTTCACCTCTGCTTTGACTTCAAATGTCCCCATGGCAGGAGATAAAAGTACTCAGATGCGAATTATTTCACTTCTGCATGAGAAACCACTTACTGCTGACATTCACATACATTTTCGGTTGGAATGATAAACTGATTTTCTTATGAACAGATAGACCAGAGAGCATTTCCATATTGGGACACCTTCTCCAAGAGCTTCAGAAAGCAGAGCACCAGTCAGGCTGGGGAGGGGAGGAGAAGAATGTGTGGCTTTTCCGTTCTAAGAAAATACCCTGTCTTTTTCTATTCTTTCCAACTTGGAAAGAATGGGCTTTCTTCTTTGGTTCCACTCTGCTCTGACTCATGGGCTAATGGCCTGGGCCCTCTGTTCACACAGGCTGCGGAACTGCTGGCCTTTCCCATCCTTGGCTGTCGCTGCCATCCTTCATTTGGTCTTCCTCTGTCCTTGGGTCGGTCTCTATTTCCCATGTCATTGGCCCCATGCTGAAGGTTCTCACCCATCTGTCATCCCCTGTGAGCCCAGTCACAACAGCCACTTGCTAACTAACTAGCAGACAGCTAGGATCCTGTCACAGAAACATTCTCAGCCTCATTCTAGAACGTAAAGGTCTGTCACTCTGATTGAAGTAAACAAGTCTGTTTCAGGGAATTGGAGAGGACCAAATCGAGCATGTGTGTGTGTGATGTGTGTGTGTGTGTGTGTGTGTGTGTGTGTGGTGTGTGTGGTGTGTTATTGCCTCACTGCCAAAGCTTCTGCCTCCTCCGAGTCACCAAGAATGTGAATACCTGCCCAGCCACACAGCAAGACATCAGACTCCAGGGAGCAGAAGAGAGAGCAGGGAGAGATTTACTTTTTGGCACTTGAATCTCTACATTTTAGTGAGACTGGGCCTTGACAACTCATTATCCTTGGGCAGCCGCTCTGGATAATGAGGTCTGAGATGGTGATGAATTGACATGCACGTGGTTGATTCTATCTTTATATATTTTTTCCAATTAAGTATATTGTCCTTCTTTGGGTAAGTCTGAGGCACATCCATGGTTGGGTGGGGCCAAGCAACTCCTGAGGTTTGTTGCTTCTTTGGTGTGGTCTGAGCACAGGCAAAGGAAAACTGAACAGAAATGGATCCGTCCCTTTTTAAAATTTTGTTTTTCCACAGTGATTTCTCTTCTTGGGAAATTCTGTTTACCCTTGATGATCTTATGAAAGATCCTCTTTTGTTCTTCAAGTTATGAGAAAACAAATCATGGAAAGTTAACAGGAACACCACTGATTTTCATTAAGGGTGATGAATACTTGGGTCAAATCTCTTCATTAGAGAGATCAAAGGAGAATAATGTGTTTTAATTCAAAGTTCTTTTTTTTCATCAAAAAAGAGAGAGAGAGAGACCTCAGTGAAAACAACGATTTCCTAACCCAATTAAGAAATCTGCAACAGTCTGTTCTACCAGCTAATTTACTTAGAGTTGTGTGTTTGTTTAAATTACGCATGGTGTGGTGGGTTTTGCCCTCTCTGTATTTTTTACAGCTCAAGCCAGTGAAATACCAGCAAAGATTTTCATGGGCACGATTTCTTCCGATGATGAAGAGCCCCTCCTTTCTTCCTTGTTTGTATTCTGCCCTATGTATCCCCACAGCCACAGTCCCCTCAGAGCCTCATGAGCCTTTGCCTCCAGCTCATGTTTTCTTCCCTTGATATTGCAGCTGGGGACACATGGTTTTATCCTCAGCTTCTCTATTTTCTTACTCTACACCCTGTCCCTCTGTGATTATCCATTGCTTGGACTTGATGGCTCACGCAGGAGCTGGAGACTCCAATTTGTATCCAGCTCTGTTGAGCTCCAGAACTCAACTGTCCCTGTTTGGACTTCTCTACTGGGATATTCCACAGGCACCTCAAACCAAACAAGTCCCCAAATATCCTTGTTATCCACAGCCACCCTTTTCCCACCATCACTACTAACCCTTCCTTCTCTTCCTCAAAACTATTCTTTCTCTGGGTGCCTGGGTGGCTCAGTGGGTTAAGCCTCTGCCTTCAGCTCGGGTCGTGGTCTCGGGGTCCTGGGATCGAGTCCCGCGTCGGGCTCTCTGCTCGGCGGGGAGCCTGTTCCTCCTCTCTCTCTTCCTGCCTGCCTCTCTGCCCGCTTGTGGTCTCTGTCTGTCAAATAGATAAATAAAATCTAAAAAAAAAAACCAAAGCTATTCTTTCTCTTAGACTTCAAGCTCAATTGATGGTCCCACCATTTGCCCACATTCAAAATTGGAGTCATTCTCAGGTTATCCTCCATGACTCCTTCATTCCTCAAATCCATCAGGCATGCTGTTCTGTCAGATCTGCTACCAGCTCCAGAAGCCGTTCCTCTTCTCCATCACACTGCTGTTATGTTAGGGTAGCTCTTCCCCCCTCCCTCACCTGGACTACGAGACCACCCAGCCCCAACTCCTATAGGCCTGGCTTATCCTCCCTCTCACCCATTCTAACCCTCACCCCAAACCAGTCTTCATACTGTGTTCTAACTTTCTTAAGCACAAATCTCATTCTTTTCACTTTGTAAAAACTCTCCAGTGTTCCCCTTTATTTACAAATAAAGTCCTGCCTCCTTAGCACAATATTCAAGGCCCTCCGTGTTCTGGTCCCATTGTTTGGTTCTTGCCACATCTTGCCTTGCATGTTTAAATAATCTGATCATCTCATTGATCTTGAATATAACATGTGACTTCAAATCTCTGGGCCTCTATACATGAAATTACATCTACCTAGAATGTTCTTTTCCTTTTCTCTGCCTAGGAAACATTTACATGGCCATTCACATCGACAAACATTTATCAAACAAGGGTTTGCTGGGTGCCTTAAGATTGTGCTACACGGTGGAGACAAAAATGCAAAGGCATGTTATTTTTTCCTAAACATCCAGTTGAAATATCACTTCTTGAAGTTTCCCTCAAATATTTCCCCACCAATCTCACCACCTGTGCATAGTTAACCATTTTTTCTTCCCACTCTGTGTTCAGGTCTTTCACTGTACTTACATGATATGATTTTTTTTTTATGTCTTCCTAGGCCCAGAACCCACACCCACAACATTGGGGCAAGGAATTAAGTAGTTTAAAGAATATGTGGGCACTGACATCTGTGTAGGAGGCAGAATTCTAAGATGGTCTTCCAAGATTTCTGCCCCTTGGCGTACACACCCTTTC
The DNA here is from genome assembly GCA_003697995.1 of Taxidea taxus jeffersonii. NCBI lineage: Eukaryota > Metazoa > Chordata > Mammalia > Carnivora > Mustelidae > Taxidea > Taxidea taxus. The sequence goes on along the minus strand of ML105136.1, from coordinate 49,139 downwards.
CATGAATGTGGGTAGGACTTGTGAATATGATGGGATTTTACTAGAATGAATAGGTCAGATTATATAGCAAAGGTGAAGGAATTCTACAGATGTAATTAAGATTGGTTTGGAGTTTCCTAATCTACCAAGACTAATTAGGAAGAAACAGAAAATTTCAGCAGACCAATTGCCACAATGAAATTGAATCAGTAATCAAAAAACTCCTCCCCTTCCAAAAAAAAAAAAAAAAAAAACAAAGTTCAGGACCACGTGGATACATAGGTGAATTCTATTAAACATTTCAAGAAGAGCTAATACCTATTCTTCTCAAACTATTTCAAAAAATAGAAAAAGAAAGAAAACTTCAAAATTCATTTTATGATGCCAGTGTCACCCCGATACCAAAAGCAGATAAAGACACCAAGAAAAGAGTACAGGCCAATGTCTCTCATGAATGTGATGTAAAAAATCTTCGGCAAAATATTAGCAAACTGAATCCAATGATACATTAAAAGATCATACACATGATCAAGTGGGATCAAAACAATCAACATATGTCATATCAATAAGAGAAAGGATAAAAACCATTTGATCATTTCAATAGAGGCAGAAAAAGCATTTGACAAAGTACACCATCCATTCATGATTAAAAACCCTCTGCAAAGTAGGTCTAGAGAAAACATACTGCAACATTAAAAAAAGACCTTATATGAAAAATCCACATCCATCTACTCACACCCAATAGGGAAAAATGGAGAGCTTTTCCTCAAAGGTCAGGAACAAGACAAAGAGGTCCACTCTCACCACTTTTATTCAATATAGTACAGGAAATCCTAGCCACAACAATTGGACAACAAAAAGAAGTAAATGGCATCCATACAGGTAAGGAAGAAGTAAAATTCTCACTATTTGCAGACAAGATGATACTATATACAGAAAACCCTAAAAACTCCACCAAAAAATGACTAGAACTGATAAGTAAACTCAATAAAGTTGCAGGATACAAAATTAATGTACAGAAATCTGTTGTATTCCTATACACTAATAATGAAGGAATAGAAAGTGAAATTAAGAAAACAATCCTATTTACAAATGCACCAAAACCAATAAAATATCTAGGACTAAACATAACCCAGGAGGCGAGAGACCTGTACTCTGAAAATTATAAAATACTGATGAAGGAAATTCAAGATGTTACTCAAAGGAAGGGAAAGACATTCTATGCTTACGGGTTAGAAGAACAAATACTGTTAAAATGTCTCTACTATCCAAAGCAACCTATAGATTTAACAAAATCTCTATCAAAACATCAACAGCATTTTCCACAAAACTAAAACAACAATTCCAAAATTTGCATGGAACCACAAAAGACCCTGAATAGCCAAAGCAATCTTGAAAAAGAAAAACAAAACTGGAGGATCACAATTCCAGGCTTCCAGTTATATTACAAAGGGGTAATAATTGAAACAGTATGGTACTGGCATAAAAAATTGACATATAAGTTAGTGGAAAAGAATAGAAAATGTGGAAATAAACCCATAAGCATATGGTCAATTGATCTTCAACAAAGAAGGAATGAATATGGTATTGGGAAAACTGGGCAGTTATATGCCAAAGAAGGAAACTGGACCACTTTCTTTCATGATACACAAAAATAAACTAAAAAAAATGGATTAAAGATCTAAATGTGAGACCTGAAACTATAAATATTCTTGAAGAGAGCACAGGCAGTAATTTCTCTGACATTGGCCATAGCAACTTTTTTTCTAGATACATCTCCTGAGGCAAGGGAAACAAAAGTAAAAATAAACTATTGAGACTACATCAAAATAAAAAGCTTCTGCACAGCAAAGGAAGCAATCAACAAAACTAAAAAACAACCCACTGAATGGGAGAAGATATTTGCAAATGACATATCTGGTAAAGGGCTAACATCCAAAACATATGAAGAACTGATACAACTCAACACCCAAAAGCCAAATAATTCAGTTAAAAAAATGGGCAGAAGAGAAGAACAGACATTTCTCCCAAGAAGATACGCAGATGGTCAACAGCCGCATGAAAAGATGCTCTTCAGGGAAATGTAAATCAGAACTACAAGGAAATACCACCTCACACTTGTCTGAATGGCTAAAATACAACACAAGAAACAAAAGGTGTTGGCAAGGATGTGGAGAAAAAGTAAGACTCCTGCTCTGTTGGTGGGAATACAAACTGGAGCAGCCACTGTGGAAGACAATATGGAGGTTCCTCAAAAAATCAAAAATAGATCTACCCTATGATCTAGTAATTACACTACTGGGTGTTTACTTAAAAAATACAAAAACACTAATTCAAAGGGATACATGCACCCCGTGTATATAGCAGCATTATCAACAATAGCTAAACTATGGGAGCAGCCCAAGTGTCCGCTGATAGATGAATGGATAAAGAAGATGTATATGTACAGGTATAGATATAAAATGGAATATTATTCAGCCATTAAAAAGAATGAAATCCTGCCATTTGCAACAACGTGGATGGAACTAGAGAGTATAATGCTAAGTGAAATAAGTCAGAGAAAGACAAATACCATATGATCTCAGGCATATGTGGAATTTAAGAAATAAAGCCACGAGCAAAGGAAAAAAAAAGAGAGAGAGAGACAAACCAAAGAACAGACTCTTAACTCTAAGAACAAACTGATGGTTCCCAGAGGGGAGATGGGTGGGATTATGAGTAAAATAGGTGATGGAGATTAAAGAGGACACTTATCATGATGAAAAAAAATTAATAAAACAAAAAATTTTAAAAAGATTGGCTTAGAGTTAACTGAAAGAAAGATTATCCTGAGTGGGCCTGACCTAATCAGGTGAACACCTCTAAAGAAAATCCAGGCCATCTCTGGAGGGAAAGATGTGAAGCAGCATTAATGCTCTCCTGGTGGCCAAAAAAATGTAATGTGGTGTGTCATGAAGGGGATCACCAGGCAGAAAGTGGTGGACCAACCGTCTTCAAATTCCTAGTAACAAGAGAAAGATTATAGCCTAAAAGTAGAAATAAAGAAGTATTTAGACTTAACAGGTGAAGTATTTCATTTTATTTGTGTTTTATCCTGCAACAGTTGGAGATTCAGTCACTGACCCCGACAGAGGGAGGCAATAAAGGATCCTCCGGTAACTGTTATAGCTGGGGTGTGCACGAGTAGAAACACACACACACACACACACACACACACACACACACATTTAATTGCAAACATGATCATAAATATTGACTTACCATTGGGATATTTGGCAACTGTCTTTGGACCGAGATCCCAGAGGGATGCTTGATTACTGTCTGATAGATCTAATAGAATCTAGTAGGATATCAGAATGCTTATCCTCAGAGCTACTTTTCAACACCAAGGGATGTCCCTGGCTGATCCTACCTCTTAACAAGGGGAAATAAGAAAATGCCTTCTTGAAAGAGCAAGCCTTGTGGGGAGGGCCATGGGGAGATTCGTATTATACTCAGTGCTGTCTCTATCCTGAGCCAGATGTCATGTGTTAAACTTCTCAGTTCAGAGCAGAAGGCTTTGTTGCCCAAGCAGCCCCTGACGACCAGACCATCTGAGCAACAGTTTATGGAGAAGGAGGTCCAAGAGGATGACTAGTTAACTTGTGGGGCGTGGGAGGGGTGTTTCCATGCCTCTGGTGGGCATGGGAGGAATGTAGTTTAAGGGGTTAACCAATTCTTACCAATCCACCACTGCTCCCAGCAGACCCTTGGCTATCCCAGGGGAGAGGAGGCGCCACATAGGTCTTGTCATGATTAGTAGGGATGAAGACCCTCTGTCATTCAAAATGGTGCCACCTTGCCCTCTAAGGGAAGAGAGGGACTGGTAGTACTGAACAGGAAGTAATGAGAGAGTTATCCATGGACATCCAAGGACAGCAAGGACAGGTTGAGTGTGCTTACGTCTCTCAAGATGTGAGGACCTCAAAGAGGCTGCCCTTTGGCACTCCTCCTCCCTTTGGAGGAGTGGGGTTACTCCTCCGTGGAGGTGACCCCAGCCAGCAGAGCCCAGGACAGGTAGATCTTCCACTGCCTACTGTTTCAAACGCTGCAGTCAGAAATCACACCTAGATAGAATACCAGCTCCTGGGATATCCTCGATGTATGAAGGACACCTCCTTCCCCTTGAGGAAGGGGTGCAGCATGGAGTAGTGAAGGCCCATGTCCTGGGCTCTGGGACCTGAGTCACTTACAGGGAGTGTCAAAGCACACTTTACAGAAGAGTACCTTCTTCCTCTGCCTGCTCTCACTGAGTTAGCACAACAGCCCAAGACACAGAGATTGTTATCCTTATGGTAATTATTGTGCTGGAGGAGGAGGAAACTGAGTCTCAGTGAGATCAAGGGGTTTTCCCAGGATGACACAGCCAGCAATTGGTAAAGATGACTCCTGTCTCAGGCTCAGAGATTGACCTTGTAATCCTGTGCTCTGTCTTTCCAACATTCTGGAGCAGGAAAGAGAAGAAGGGATCATGTTCACCCCCAGGCAGAGACGGCAAACGCCTCCTCATTGCCACGCTTGCCTGGGCCATGCTGTGAGTCAGTCTGGGCAGCAGCCCTTGAGGCTGTCCTCCGCCTGACTGGCTAATCTAGCTGGTTCTTCGGGGTCCTGGCTGGAGTCTGGGGGCAGCCTGCTGGGTGAGAAGGCATGTGGGGGCCTGAAGAGCCGATGCATGATGCACGGCAGTGGGTGCGAGGCGCTTAGTGGGAATATCACCAGGAGGCGGGCCAACCCTAGGCGGGAATGGGGAAGATGCCCCTCCCATCCTCTGGTCAGGAGGCCGGCCCAGCTGGAGAGCATGAACTCTGCAGCCTGGCAGACCTGGGCTGAGCCCCACCTTGACAAGTACAGTTCTGTGACCTTGAGCAAGTTCCTTTTCTAACAGTAGAAGTGGGAAAAATAATTGCACCTCTCCGGCATTGTTAAGAGGATTATGTGAGATAAGGAATGTGAAGCACTTAGCATAGTGCCAGACCCAGGGAAAGAATTCCTTAGTGATACAGAAGACTGGAAGACTCGTTCATTCATTTATCCAGCAAGAATTTATTAAGTGCCCTGCCCTTGTCTAGCAGTATGCTAACAACTCAAAACCTCGGGCTTTACCAACACGGATATCTTTAGCATAAAATCACACAAAGGGTCCTTTATCCATAAATATGATAGTCTGAGCTGGTTTTATAAACATGGAAAATGGCTTTGGATGCATACGTTATTTCTGCCCTTGACTCCTCCTTCATTTGCATGAGGACATAGCTGGATGGACATGGGCTGTGGAGTGAGCGAGAATGCGTGCTTAGTTACATGAACACTGGGCCAGCTGTCTCCTCTCTCCAAATCTTGACTTCTCAGTTGCAAAATGAGGAGAATGAGGCTTTCCCTGCAGGATTGTTGAAAGGAGTAAATGGAAAACAGATCAGGTAGAGCATCTGACTTAGGGCAGGTGCTCAGTATGTGTTAGCTTCCTCTACATCTCAAAACATCTGGGTGGAACTTCGGAGTCCGCTCTAGCATGTAAGAAGCTGAGAAGTCACTACTCCATCTAGCAACCAGGAAAACACTGAACAGACTGAAAAATTAGCAATTCTTTTCAGATCCAATAAGAGAAAAGAGGTCACAGGGCAAACTGCTGCCCCCCAAACTGGAGACAATGGCAGGTGAATACAGAGAATCCCAACTGACTGCAGCAGAAACCTCCCTGGAAACCACGGGGACCAGGGGTGACGAGAGAGGGAAACCCGAACCATAACTGAGAAATTGATGGAAGCTTGGTGTGCACAACTCTGGGAGTTACAAACTCAAGGGGAACCAGTGACCAGGGACTCCCACACTCCTGTGATCTTACTTCCTGGAGCTCTACCAGTTTCACGCAGTGAAAATTAGGGGGAAAAAAATGCCTCCTGTTCTGGCAGGGAAAGAGGACAAGGAACCATTCTGAAATATTACAGAGCATTCTGTTCTTCTTAACAAGCTGTGCTCAAAGACAAACTGTTTAAGCAGAACCTTACTTGCTGGGGTGTCAGACCCTGACTGACATGGGCAACGAAACAGCCACCCCCAGTGCCCTCCAGCCACCGTCTCTCACCTAAAATGGAGGGAACCTTGAGAAGCTCTTGTGAAGTTCCCAGTTCCAGGCATGGGCTCACTAGAAAACCAAGACCTACAGAACGCTGTGCCTCCCGAGACACACACCGCGTCCCTAATGTTCCTTTTCACCACTACATCACCTCTGGCTACCAAGAAAAGCATACAGGGCACAGTAAAAGACAAAAGCACAGTGTGAAGAGACAGATCAAGCATCAGAACTAGACTCAGTTTATGGCAGGGATGTTGGAATTATCAGCCTGGGAATTTAAAGCAACTATTATGAGTATGATGACAGTTCTAACAGAAACAGTAGCCAGCATTATAAGATTAGACGGGCAATGTAAGCAGAGAGATGGGAATTCTAAGGAAGATCTTCTTGAGTGCTAGAGATCCAAAACTCTAACAGGCAACAAAACAAACAAAAACACCAACCAGATATGAAGAACTTCTTTGATGAGTTTATTAGATTGAAAATGGCTAAGGAAAGACTATCTCAGCTGGAGAATATCCCAATAGAAACCTCCCAAACTCAAGGGCAAACAGAAAAAAGACTAGAAAAGAAGACCCAGAACAGGATATCTGAGAACTCTGGGATAACTACAAGATATAACATATGCATAATGGAAAAAACAAAAGGAAAAGAAAAAGAAACAGAAGAAATATTTGAAACCATAATAACTTAGAATTTCGCCCAAATTAATATTAGACACCCAACCACAGACCCAAAAAACTCAGAGAATACCAAAAAGAATAAATAGGAAAAAAAACAAAAACCATCTGGGCATATCATTTATGAACTAGAGAAAATCAAAGATTAAAAAAAATCCTGAAAAGGGCACTTGGGTGGCTCAGTTGTTAAGCGTCTGCCTTTGGCTCAGGTCATGATCCCAAGGTCCTGGGATCGAGCCCCACATCAGGCTCCTTGCTCAGCAGGAAGCCTGCTTCTCCCTCTCCCACTCCCCCTGCTTGTGTTCCCTCTCTTGCTGTGTCTCTGTCAAATAAATAAATAAAAATCTTTTTTAAAAATCCTGAAAAAAGCCATGGTGGGGATCTACAGAGGAGCAAAGATAAGAATTTATCTGACATCTCCTCAGAAAGCATACAAAGAAGGGAAAAAAGTAAAATAGTTTAAGTGTTGAAAGAAAAAAAAACAAACCCACTCTTCTGTACCCTATGAAATTATTCCTCAAAAGTGAAGGAGAACTACTTTCTCAGAGATACAAAAATGGAGGGAATTAGTTGCCAGTAGACCTGCCTGGCAAGAAACGCTAAAAGCAGTTTTTCAGAGAAGGAAAACAACATGGGTCAGAAACTTGGATCTACACAAAGCAAAAGCATAGGAAAAGGAAAAAAAAAAAGTGAAGGTAAAACAAAACCTTTCTTTTTTCTGATTCTTAATTGAGATTATTAACAGCTAGCAAGCTCTGTACAACCTCACTCTGCTATCTGGAAAGTTCCCTCAGGACTCACCAGGGATTTGGGGATCCCTGCTCATCCTCGCGCTGTCGTTCCCGTATGATGCTGGGCCTTCAGGGCAGGGCCCCTACTATTCCGGGGAGGCACGGACCGACTTGGGCAATCTAGCCTTGGGCCTCCCAGGGCGTCAGAGCGAGGAATCATCATTCCCTGTGCAGATAACACAACATCCATTTCCCACAGGGTGGGAGGCTCTTGGCAGGGGAGGCAGCCACGCAGTGGGGCCCAGATGAAAGGGGACCGTGAACGAGAGGGATTGTCACTCTGCAGTTTCTCCCCACTGCCTTCCTTCTGCTCACCTGCCATGCTTCTACCTCAACATCCTTCACCAGGCTACTCCACAGCATATTTCTGAAAGTTCCAATGCTTGTTTTCATGCATTCACTGAGTATCAGTTGAACAACTACTCTGTACCAGGTGCCTAAAATAATAAAATCCATTGCCTAGACCAACAAGAATAATAAGGGAAGAGGTTTGAGAGCAGTGGGAGAGAGGGGGAGGAAGGGAGCAAGTCCCGACGTGTCTCGTATGCTTAGGTCAATAATGAGATCTGTTCTTTTTTTTTTTTTAATATTTTATTTATTTATTTGACACAGAGAGAGATCACAAGTAGGCAGAGAGGCAGGCAGAGAGAGGGGGTGGGGAAGCAGGCTCCCCGCTGAGCAGAGACCCCCGATGCGGGACTCGATCCCAGGACCCTGAGATCATGACCTGAGCCGAAGGCAGAGGCTTAACCCTCTGAGCCACCCAGGCGTCCCGAGATCTGTTCTTTAGCGGTGTCTTCCCGTCCCTTCATTCTGTGTTCCAGATGCAAGGAGAAGAGAAACGTCACATCGCACCTGGGTAAAGCTGAACATTTGGCGGTCCCACACAACAGTTAGTCCCACATGGGTCTACCTAAGTGTCCTGTGATAAGTGACAAAGGTCACACACTGCATTTTCATGTTTATCTCTGGACCAGGCCCCTCAGAGGGTTTCTTCCTGGTTAGTTGGAAAGCCTGCCCTGGCCAACATTCTGGCTGCCAGGCCTCCCCAAGAGTTATGTGATTCCCTGACCCAGCTTTCAGAATATGCCACAGTCCCCGTGACAGATGCCTCCCATATTAGTCTGTGACAGCCACAGGCTAAGGAACCCTTATTCACCTTGCTGCTGGTCACCACCACTAGATTTAAAACACACAGACACATGCCATCCGAGAACTGACTTCATGGGGGATGGCTTAGGTGCACTTTTACGGTTACTTTTTGAATTTTTATTTTTTGCATTTATTTAAGATGTTACTTTTAAGTAATCTCTCTACCCAACGTGGGCCTGGAACCCACACCCCGAGATGAAGAGTCACACGAGCCACTGACTGAGCCAGCCAGGGGCCCCTACTTACTGTACTTTTAAAGGCATATTCCGAATTGGCAAGGAAGTGTCTGAACATGCACACGCACACATGTACACACACACACACACACACGTGCACTCATGCAGCCATGCCACTTCAGTATTAATTATATTTTGGGCCAGTCTTTGAGATGACCCAGAACACGCCCTCATCTACAGCTGCCATGGCAGGTTACACTGAGGAGCCCGCTCCAGGATGAAGGACAGTCTTGGCCAGAAGCGCCCGCACAGGCGATCTGGTCCTCGGGAAGGCTGAGGCTCTGCTCTCTTGAATGCATGACCAGAGAATTCTGACAAGCTTTTTCCTGGACCACTCAAGGCCCCACTGTAAACAGGTACCTGACATTGCAATCCTATTCTAGACCCTATTTATAGCAACTGCATACCTCATAGCTCAGGGATAATTATACTCCCTCGCCCTTTTGAAGAACTCTTCACCAAAGATTTCAGGGAATTTTACCAAACGATCTCATCCCCTCCTCTTCCCACTGGACAGGTGGACAGGCTGAGGCAGAGTGAAGCCAGACGGGCATAGTCAAAAGGTGAGTCAGAAACGAAGCAGGGCTATACCTAGGTACACCTGCTTCCTTACCTGTGGCTTTACCCCTGCCGTAGCAGACTTCCTGGAAAGGTGTGTAGCTTCTGTGCAGCTTCTCCGTTGAGTAAACATTGCTATGAGCTTTCAGATGTTTCCCCAGCTCTGAGAGGGTTGTGTTTTCTGAGAAGGAAGGAAGAGGGCCTCTTGGTCAACTCGGGTGTTCCGGAGCAGGCTTAGTTGCTGTCCTTAGAATCCAGCCTCTTCACCCTCGTGATCTGGTGAAACCCCTTCCAGGGGTTCGTCAATGAGGTTTCTGCTTAGGCAACCCCACAAAGTCACTTCCCTTTCCCCACCCTTCAGAAACAGATGGGACCATCTGTTCCACCTTTGGTTCCCATGAAGTTGAACATTAGTAAACCTTCCTCCCTACCCCTGACCCACTGTCCACTCCCCACCAGCCCCATACTGGATTCTCCTTCCCAGGGAAACTCCTTGTTCTGCCCTCATCCGAAGGGAGACTCTGGAACTCCGACAATTCTCCCTCTATCAAGAATGAGACGTACTTGTCAAGATCTCACAGAATTCAGGGCCTTATAGAGTGAGCAGCAAAGGAAAAATGCTCCCAAGGATAAGGAAACAGAGGAACCTCAGATTCCATCAAAACAACCATTAGAGTAAATTCCAGAACAACAGCTTCCCGTGCCAGTTGGCCATCATGCCTGTCCATTTTCAGAGTCAGCAACTGTATGAATATATTTTTAAAAGGTAGGTGTGAGTGAGAGCAGGTTTGGTTTCCATTTTCCCTTTGGTAGATAATAAGCTATGAATGCTTCCTTTAAGAATATTTGTAAATGTGCCCAGAGGTTAGCGAAAAATGAGAACATTTGATACAGCAAATAATACCAGCTTTGTGTATTCTCCTGAAGTTTCCTAAGCTTGAATCTTAAGCTGGAATAATTCTCTCCAGTATCCTAAAAGACTACATAAGATGAAAGGTAGGGAATCTTGGTATAACCTAGGAAGTAATGTTTACCAGCAAATAAAGTCACTCATCAATTATCTGTAGATAAGTGGACTTTGAGGAAAAAAATGTATTAAAAAAAAAATCTCTGGGGCACCTGGGTGGCTCAGTGGGCTAAAGCCTCTGCCTTCAGCTCAGGTCATGGTCCCAGGGTCCTGGGATCGAGCCCCGCATCGGGCTCTCTGCTCAGCGGGGGGCCTGTTTCCCCTCCCCCCCCCCACCGTCTGCCTCTCTGCCTACTTGTGATGTCTGTCTGTCAAATAAATAAATAAAATCTTCGGACGCCTGGGTGGCTCAGTTGGTTAAGCGGCTGCCTTCGGCTCAGGTCATGATCCCAGCGTCCTGGGATGGAGTCCCACATCGGGCTCCTTGCTCGGCAGGGAGCCTGCTTCTCCCTCTGCCTCTGCCTACCACTCTGTCTGCCTGTGTTCGCTCTCTCTCTCTGACAAATAAAAATAAATAAATAAAAGATTTCCAATAAATAAATAAATAAATAAAATCTTTAAAAAAAACATCTTTGAGGAGCTCAAATAGTTGGCAAACCCCAAGCACGTAAGCAAGTCTTAAGAGAGGGGAGTTTTGATCATTCTTCATGACTTACTGACATTTAGTTTGCACACATTTCTACCAGACAGAGCTATCTGGCTTTTCAGACCTCAGCCAATGGAAAATGGAACTTTTGAAAAAGAGAGACAGGAGCAAACAAGGACCAGGTAACAGAAGTGGCAGGTAGGAGTGACAGCTAGAGAAGAAACAAAAATGACATGATTAAAGAATTGTTAGCAACAACCCTAAGTGTGACTCATTAAGAAAAAGTTAGACCATGTTCATCATCCTGCGTATGTAAACCCCTTTTTAATTCTTCTGTGGAAAGGTGGTTAGGAGGGTGAGCTGCAAGCTGGTGAAACATTCCCTAAGGTGGAATGTGACATGTGACTCCAGCATCCAGGAAGGATTCCCTGGCTTACTTAACACCCTTCCGCTGTCACGCTAATCGCTAATCGGCTGGGCGAGGCGCTGGCTTCCTGCCTGATTCACAGTTTTATAGGTAGCTGGCTTCTCAGGCCGCTTCCCCTCCAGTAAAAAGGGGGAAGCAGCTCACAGTGCTTGGGAGGGAGCCTGGGAGACCTTTGATGGCAGGTTCGGAAACAAAGCCCGCGTTTATAATAGGGCAATTACGCTTTAGGCTGATTGGCGCAGAGACGCCATAAAGGCACCTTTTTGGAAATAGAGACAAAATAGCACGAGGGTGTTTATGTTTGGGGGTAATGCAACCACTCCTAGAGGCACAGGAAGGCTACAGGAACCCTGGGGATGGGCCTGCAAGACCGAACACACCCAGTGCTCTGCACCAGTCCTAGCTAAGGTGGGGCTCCCAGGAGGAGGCGCACTGTCTAGTTGACCCCTTGCTAGCTTCTGTGCCCCTCTGCACCCTCTCGGGAGGACCAGCTCACCCTGGCAGCCTGCCAGACTCCCTGGTATGGCAGGGCCAAGCAGTCGGAGGACAGGGTCAGGGCCCAGTCCCCAGGGGCCCCACCCCTGCTGCTTGCACCCCTCTCCCCCTTCCACCAGCCTCCGGAGGCCAAGCTGCCTTCCGGACTGTGTGGGAACTTCCAGAGACGTCTCTGTGAGGGTGGGAGGTAACTTTTTAAAATTCCCAGGGGGGCGCCTGGGTGGCTCAGTTGGTTTAGCGACTGCCTTTGGCTCAGGTCATGATTCCGGAGTCCCGGGATGGAGTCCTACATCGGGCTCCCAGCTCCATGGGGAGTCTGCTTCTCCCTCTGACCTTCTCTCTCATGCTCTCTGTCTCTCAAATAAATGATATTTTAATAAAATATTTAAAATTCCCAGGGGAGGACACCCACCCCACCCCCCACCCACCCCGCCCTGCAACTCGTTTCCTTGATCCAGTCTGTGCTGTCCAATAGGAAGCCACCGTTGCTGAGCCCTTGCAGGGAGGCTGCAGCGAACGGGGGAGCTGGGACCATGCTTCTCTCTCCAGTCACCCCTGGAGTACATCTTGGCTGCAAGCTTTGGCAATTGTGAATAAAATTATTGTAAATGTCATGTGCAGGTTTGTGTGTGGAAGTAAGTTTTGAGCTCCTTTGGGTAAATCCCAAGGAATATGGTTACTAGATCCCAAGGTTGAGAATATGTTCACTTTTACAAGCAACCATCACACTGCCTTCTGAAGTGGCTTGCCCCACCTTCTATTCCCAACAGCAAGGAAGAAGGGTGTCTGTGACTCCACGTCCTCCCCAGCATTTGGTGGTGTCAGTGTTCTGGACTTCTGTCATTCTAATAGGTGTGTAGTGGCATCTCAATGTTTTAATTTGCATTTCCCTGATGATACGTGATGGCAGAGCATCTTTTCATGTGCTTATGTGCCCTCTGTATATTTCCCCTGCTGAGGTGTCCATTAAAGTCTTTGGCCCCCCTTTGTCCTCACGTTGTTTGTTTCCATATTGTTGAATTTTAAGAGTTCTTTGTATATTTTGGATCACAGTCCTTTGTAAGATATTCTTTTGCAAATGGGTTCTCCCAGTCCACGGCTTGTCCCATTATTCTCTTGACAGTGTTTTTCACAGAGCAGAAGTGTTTACTTCTAATGAAGTCTGGCTCATCAGTTCTTTCTTTCTAGAGTGTGCCTTTGGTGTTGGACCTAAAGAGTCATCACCAAGCCCAAGCTCCTCTAGGTTCTCTTCTAGGTGTTTTGTAGTTTTGTGTTTTACCTTTACATCTGTGTTTTACATTCTGAGTTAATTTTTGTGAAAGATGTAATCTCTGTCTGTCTAGATTCATTTGTTTACAACATGGGCATGTCTAGTTGTTCCAGCACCATTTGCTGAAGAGGACCATGTATCTTTTAAAGTTTGTTTCATTGATCTGTAAATTCATTTCATTTATTTATATTTTTCAACGTATGCCTCTGAGTGTAATTTCTCCTTGGAGATTTTTACTAACACACCAACCCAGGGAGTCTACACTTTAAGATTTAACCAACATTCAGGTTTTCTTGCTATAATTAAAGTTAAAAAATGTGTTGCTTAATCTGCCTTGTGGAGAAGCAGGAACCCTGCTGGAATTCTTAAAACGTTTTGTAATAATCTAGTTAGCTTGATATTAGAATTTTCCCTTGTGTTTATAACTTAGATTTTTCTCCTTAACTTTATTTCATTATGTCTGATTATATCTGTTATACAGAGCTACTTAATTTCTCAGTCTTGCTTTGTGTTTTGAACTAATACACGTTTAACTGCTGTATAATTATTCTGCATCTCTCCAGCTGTGTTAGACTGCCCCTGCTTTTCTAGATCTCCTACTTCAGAGACAGCAGGGGTGTCTGTGGGGCTAAGCTCTGGTCTCTCATATGAAGCAACAGGCCTTTGGGGCTTCTTTAGTGGGAAGTGGAGCCTGTTCCCAACCAGCGTGCCCATGGTAGGCATGTCTCCAAACACAGAAGGGGGTTGAAACGGCTCCTGGTGTCCACATGCCAAAGTGTGACTATTCCCGATGGTTAAGAAAGCCTTGAAGAGATATATAACACCTTTATGATAGGAGAATGAGGGGCAGATACGTGATCTGTGGTCTTTTTTTTCTACCTCTACCTGCCACTTCTGGGAAAGTAGAGAATGTAGCATGAGCAGTGTGTACCTAATTGTTTTACAGAAAATGTCTGGAAGTGGTACTTTTAACTTATGTTCATAGGCTCATGGGAGGAACCTAGTCATGTGACCACTTAGTTGCAAGGAAGATATCACCTTTGGATGGCCATGTAATCACTTAAGCCCTGTCACTGTGGAAAGAAGGGGCGAATGGACAGAGGGACAACCAGCAGTTAGCCATACGGATCAAGACCCATTCCTAAGGAGAACTCAAAACCCAAAGTCCAGGCAGAGGGGACCCAAGGAGTTAGACAAGTCCTCTGAACACCTGCTGCTTCCTCTACCTGGACTAATGTCATCTGAAAAACACTGGGTGGCCTCTGACACCATGGCCACTGGAGGGTTATTTTTAGGAGTCCACAATGGCCAACAGACATGCTCCCCACCAAGATTTGTCGAGGGTTACTTCTTTGACATATATTAGGCTTTCTGGCACACGTGATGAATCTTAGCTGGCCTTCCTCCACCTATGGTGACCTTATTTTCAAGAAACCAAAGCACATGCATATGGACACATGTTTGACAACAGAACAGAACAAGAATTTTCCAGGACTTTGAACAGTCCTGGAAGAACTGGTATATAAGTCCCCATGCCCATTCTCATATATTATAGTACTCCCATAAGAGCCCACTGAGGGGCCCTGGGAATCATTTCTTTCCTGATGGAGTTGTTATCCACGTAACTCTGCACTCCTTCTTGGCAACCCATGCTCATGCAAAAACACATGGTATGAAAGCATGAAAGAAATAATAGTTGCCTAAAATAGATTGCTTTCCAATTAAAATATTTAAAAGTCAATATAGAATGCATCTTTTCTAATACAAAGGGAAAAGGAGAGATTTTGCAACAATAGCCACTAAACAATGATGCCTAGAATAAGACAGTCAGAAACATTCAGTCAGGGAAGGCAAAGAAGAGACTCAGACAATTAACAGAAGATAAAGTCTTATCACTGGACTGGTTACAGTAAGATTTTCAAAGGTGGTAAAAATATTGATCAATCCTTCATTGTTCCTCAGCCTTCTTCAGCTAAGGAATCCTTAGCCAAACTTAAGGTCCTAATCTCATGATGCAAAATACTAAATTAAGTATTTAGTATTGCAGATGCAAAAATACTAAGTTAAATATTTTTTTAAATAATGCATTATGGCCAAGTAAGTTCAATTTTAGGGATGCAAAGTGGTTCAACAGCAGGAACTCTATCCCTTTTTTTATAAGATTTTATTTATTTATTTGATGGAGAAAGACACAGTGAGAGAGGGAACACAGGCAGGGAGAGTGGGAAAGGGAGAAGCAGGCTTCCTGCAGAGCAAGGAGCCCGACTCGGGGCTCAATCCAACGACTCCGGGATCATGACCTGAGTTGAAGGCAGACACTTAATGGCTGAGCCATCCAGGTGCCCCAGGAACCCTATTCCTATAATTCAATATGTTAAGAGGTTAAAGGAAGAAAGCCATTTGAGTATCTCAGTAGATATTAAAAAGCTTTTGGTTAAATCCAAAACCTACTGCTATTGGAAACTGGAAACTTAGCTTCTCGGAACACGTCGCAAACATGATACTTAGTGGTGAGAAGTAATATTTCCACAAAGGAAAAGGTGGTACTATCTTCTACCTCTGCTACTATTCCCTGGAGTCTACTAAAAGCCTTACTAAATCAATAAAATTGTACAAGAAAAGTAGTATAAAGATTGAAGGAAGGGATTCAACTGTCACTGTTTGTAAACAATATCATTGTCTAAATACAAAATGCAAGATAATCAAGTGAGAAATTGTTAGACTGATAAGTCTACACACCAAAGTTCCATTCGTTATCGCCAAACACAAAAAAATACTCATCTCCTTCAGCATAAATATTATCAGAAATATGCAAGATATGAATAAAATTGTGAGAGTTTACCAAAGGATGTAAACGGCCAAAGAAATGGAAACACATTCTAGCTGCTGTAAGACTTGTTACTGTATCGATGTCACTCTTCCCTCAAATTGATCCATAAATTCAATCCAGTTCTAATCAAAATGTTAACTGAATTTTTTGATAACACTTGTTAAACTTATTTTAAAGTTCATACATATGGACTACTTCTAGAAGGGCAGAAAAGAAACTGGTAACCTCAGCTACTTCTTGAGGGAGAAGTGAATGATAAAATTTAGGGTACAAAGCCTTGTTCACTTACTATTTACTCTCCTGTCTTTTGTAAATAGTACCATGTGCTTCTATTCCCTAGACAACAAGCCAAGTAAAATTAAAATGTAGGGGGGAAGTATGTTTTTAAAAAAAACCACTAAGATGTTTTGGGGGAAAAAAAGCATAATGAGATTAAATAGGAAAAGATACGATAAACAAAGACTTTGGTATCGAGACATAAGAGCTGAACATGTCAATGGAGCAGAATAAAGGGTTAAAAACAGAACCATGTATACAGGGCAGTTCACTTTGTGATGAAAGAAACTTGTTAAATTAAAGGGTAAAAAAATGGACTATTACATAAATAT
>ML105136.1:20336-32348 GCA_003697995.1 Taxidea taxus jeffersonii | reverse complement strand
TATCTCATCCCAATTAATCCTAGATTTCTCTCTGTCTAATATTTCCAATTTCAGTTCTAACAGCTAGTGCTGCTATTAAATTCACTCCATGAGAGCCAACAAGGGAAAGCCGGGATGAGTAGTATATACATGTATACTATATAGTATATATAGTACTAGGTAAAATGCCCAACTTAACAAACCTACCAGTAGTGGTAGTAAGAGTAATATCATGATTGGAACTAGTAATAAAAGGATAGTGTAAAAACCAAACCATGTGAGATATAGTATTTATATTTCTACTCATAGGCTGTTGGAAGGCTGCAACCAAGTCCCTAAAGTTTAACATGACCTTGCATTTCTACAGTGATTTTTTTTTTTTTGAGGCGATTTTCTTACGTTATTTCATTTAATCCTCTCAATACCTGATTGAGTTTTTTTCATGTTTTTGTTGTCTAATCCCTCCAAGGGCATTGATAGTAAATGCTCAGGCCTGGCAGGGCATAGATGTCAGGATGGGATATAGTACAATACTGTGAACCCTCCCTCATTTTTGTCTACAGATTTCCCCAGGGAGTCTCCAAAGTTGCCTTTTGAAAGGCAGAGATGGAGTGAAGAAGGGGCTTCCCGGGCTGTCATCTTGCGCAGCGTTTGCGTCCACAGTGGACGGGTGCGGGTGTTGATGGCAAAAAGAGTGGTGGGGGTAGGCGGGTGGGCAGCAGGCCAGGCCAGTCCCATCTCAGCAGGGCTGTGACAGGTCCATTAGCCTGTGGCACAGGGAAAGAGAACCGAGCAGGTGTTTCTCTTGACTGCCCTTTTTGTGACACCCCTTTGTATCATCACCTTCCACTTTTACTAAGTTTTTCCTCTGGACACTGAGTTCCTTTGTCATGGTCTCTAGCAATGAATGAAGAGTCAAAAGCAGGCATCTTCACAAAGACTCTGACCTTTCTCCCAGTGTAGGATGGAATCCATTTCATCCCTCTGACTTCCTTCTCCATGTTAAGTGTCTGCTTCCCCATAGCCTACCTCCTGCCTGCTAAGCTTTCTCACCCATGGCCAACCCATAGACAAGGACCCCTCAGACCCTGACATGGCCCTGCCACTCATCATAGTAGGGGATGAACTCACAAAGGCTCCATATGTGTCCCAGGGCACATATGTGTCCCAGGGCCCAAGGAACTCTGTGGCCTGCAGGATTTCCATGGTGCTTCATGCTCTGTGAATCTGAAAGCCATCAACTATATTCAATTTTTAGAGGGGTAGGGGGTCACAAGACGACTTAAAAAATAATTGCTCTGGCATCTTTTCCTTCACTAAATGACATTCTCAGCTCTCAGCAGGGAGTTGAATTAAACCCAAAGTAGGAAACTGATATTTTAATTTGAATTGAAACTGAACTCAAATAACAATATTGTTCTCTCTTTGAAGTTTGAACTGGATCTGACCTGGACAAAATCCAGAAAATTTCTTACCCTATTCCTTCTCTCCAAAAACAACCCACAAGACAAGCCTAGATCATTCTGAATTCTAAACCTGCTTCATGTTTTGCTATATTTTTTCCAACTGACTAGAGTAATATGTTAAATAATTTTTCAAAAACTGTTTTATTACCATGATGGAAACATGACTTTCCAAATACAGATTCTATCTTTGCGGCTAAAAGAATAATAAAAGGAGTTGGTAAGCTTCAAGAGTTTCCTTTGGTAACTAGCAAATTGTTAAACACTGATATGGAATTTGATGTTCCATATAGTTTCCCTAATTTTTGTGTTTTTTTTTCAAGTGATAAGTTCAAAAAGCTACACAGAAAAATTTTTTTAACTTGGTGAACATTATATCACCATATTTTTGTTGCTAGGCCTTTAGGGAATTTCAGTATGAGAGGATAAGGTGATAGTAAATGTAGATTTCTCGAGTCAGCGGTAATATCTTCTCAAGAGCTGGCGTACTATCTACAACACAGCTGGAGCTCAGCACCTACTTGTTGAATGAATGAGTTGAGAGAGAGGCCCCTGAGGCTTCTATTAAACAGTGTCTAAGTGATTCTGTTACATTGTAGACCTTTGGTCTTGATTTCAGATGCTTTTTTGGTTCACCCTTTTAGTCTTCAAGGCTTGTCTGTGGGTGTCTCAGCACTGTAATGAGGGTGTAAGCACCCTCATTCCCTGTGAATATCTCTTGTTATTCATTTCCTTCCTGACTTACTTCATCACAAGAGTTGGTGTGTGTGTGTGGTTTTTCTGAATACTTGATCTCTAATATGAAGTTATCATTTTTTAATAACTCTTTATTAGAAGCTTCAATGTCACTTTCTTATACACAGTTTTTTTTCTTAATGCACAAGAATAAAGGGACTATGTATGATTGAAGAAAGAAATTTCTTTTTTTCTTCAGACACCTGACATAGGCTAGCTCTTACACTGTGCTCAGTTTGACTTCACACTTTTAAAAATTTATTTCTTCCATATTTATCTTTTCTCGATGGTTAGCACTAGTGCCTTCCATTGGGCAGAGCTAATTAAGGGCATTTTCCCCAAACTGTACATGGAAACTCTGAAGACCAGTGAACAGGAAGGGAAGTAACCCCCCCTCCAAAAATACCTTCTGCCTTTAAGTTTTTCTTTTGTCATTGCCTCCTTCTTCTTTCCACTGGTAGTACTTTCTCTCTTTCTAATATTTCCAATCTCAGTTCTAACAGCTAGTGCTGCTATTAAATTCACTCCATGAGAACCAACAAGGGAAAGCTGGGATGAGTAAAGAACATAAGGGTACATCTCTTGCACAGCATCTAGGTCTCCCACCCATTTTCCACTGAGATACTGCCCCCATCCACTGTATGCAAGCTCGGTGGGGGCGGTCACTCAAGGTGCCCCACACCCAACCAAAGGTGAACACATGACCTGAAGTAAGCAAATGAGAATCTTGCCCCATAGAAATTAGATCTTGAGCCATGTGACACAAGGATCCAAAATGGTGAAAGACGTTCGTCTCAAAGGACAGGGTTGCTCGTTTCTTCTTGTTCCCTGGATCTCTGGGGCTGCCCTATTTACTGTCTCTGCTGAGGCCTTTTTCTGTGATTCTCTGAGCTTGATCGTCTTTTAAGACACCTCTTTTCGTCTTCAGTTATCCAGAGTTCATCTCTGTTGTTTGCAACATAAGAGCCACAGGTTACAAGTATTTGCAATTCTTAAAGAGCGTCCTCTGTTTCTTCATCCTTGTGCGTCACCCAAGCCCGCTGCTGTCACACACATCAATGCTGGATTCTTTATCCTTGGCCATTGGATTGCTGCTCTCTTAAGGCCATTTTCACCAGCTCCTTTCCAGAAGCCTGAGCACCTACCTTTGCTTCTCTTGATTGCCTTTTTTTTTTTAAGAAGATGTGGAACAATCCTGCTTGTATTAAAATCAGCTGTCACTTGGGGATGACAGGGTACATTTCACTGCCATTTGGAGACCAGCTGGAACTCTAGCCCTGTTTATTTACTTAAAGAAAAACCAGCTAAACCAGAATGAAATCAGCCTACCGGACTCCCTCCCACTTCCCTTTCCACCTAGGCTTTCTCTGACAACAGGTGACCTTTGGGTGAAGTTGACACAAAACAGTGAGAGACAGGATTCCCGGCTGGATGACATTTTTAGCACAGAACAAGCCTTTGTGGCGAGCACTGTGGAGAGCTTTCACAGGGAACATCATGCTCTCGTCTGGGACCCACACAGCCTGCCTCCTCCTCCCTCTTGCCTTTTCCCCTCTCCCAGCCTCTATCTCTGCTTCTCTGTACCTCTGGCCAGCTGAGGTCCCCTCTGCAGGGCAATGTCTCTGGGGAAGGCCCAAGGTCTTCCTCAAATGCCTCAGATCAAAGTCAACACAGCCCTTCTGCCTAGCTCTTAGCTGGTGCTAGCTGATAGGCTTGGTGGCGGTGGGTTTTGTTTTTCAGTAGTCAGCCCTCACCCTGGCAATCTTGAAGCTTCCAGGGCAAAATGCTTTAATATAGTTTGGTGTGAGCTTCTGGAGGGCAGAGTCTGGGTCTGGTTGATGGACTATTACAGCTGACTGCCATAGAGCAGAATGCACACACTATTTAACTTTAACCCCTGATCAGCACAGAGACACCACAGTCCTCTAAGCAAAGTGGAGAGAAGAAACATTCCAGGGCCTTCCAGATGAACACTGCACTCCAACAGATCCGTGTAGAAGGTCCAGCTCTGCTATCTAGCTGTTAGTTTAGGTAAATCACTTATGTTTTCTGAGCTTTGTCTCTAACATGGAGATAACATTGGTACTTATCTCCTAGATTTTTTGTGATGATTAAATGAGATAAAACCAATATGGAGACTGGTTCACAGTAAGAGCACAAAAATATTAGCGATTGTTATCATGAGTAGTAAAAATCATCAGTACTAGCTTCTGGGCGAGGAGCCATGTAGGTGCATTTGGCCAGCTGTGGGGCTTTCTGGAAGCAAAGGCCTCCCCAGAGAGTTGGGACTAGTGACCACAGGGGCGGTACCCCTATCCCTATCCCCACCCTGCACATCGCAGCAGAGACCAGCACAGGACACATCAGATCAACAGGAGTTTGTCCTTGGCCACCAACACCATGCTATTATACAAGTCCCAAGGTTTAGAAACTCACCCCAGGGAGGAGGAGGAGGCGAACCCTGTAGTGGCAGAAGTTTGTGGGTGGAAGACAGTCCTACTTGCCACACCTGCGAAGGTCTGTCCTGGTGGAACCGAAACAGTTACCGAGCTCTTTGGCCCGTGGAAGCCAGTGGCCCACCCTGCCCCCAACCTCCTCACAGCCAGCCTTTGCCATCTTGCGGTCTGTGAGGGAAGAATGAAAGTCTTCTGGTCAGAGGGACGGAGGGACCCTGCTGCAGGGGTTCACTGGCATTCCGACGGAAAAGTCTGGACTTGATCCAGTACCGAAAAGGCCTCTGTTGCTGGGGGGAGATGGACAGGAAGACATGGATTCTACAGACATTCTGGAGCGAAAATTGTAGGCTTGCGTGGAGGGGAGGAGGTAGAGAGGATTGGGGTGTTGGGCCTGGATGGCTGAGAGGATGATGATGCCAGAAATTGAGACTTCAGGAGGGACTGGCTTGAGAGTGAGTGGGACTGAGGAAGAGGCTCTCAGTCAAGGTGAGTTAAGATGCTGACAGGATCTTAAAATACAGGCTCCCAAGTACAAATACGGGGAACAGTACTGAAAAAGAGAGTCTAAGTCCAGAGGAACGGCTCTCTAACTTTCTGTCTTGGGACTCTTTCAACCTCTTAAAAATTACTGAGAACCTAGGGGTGCCTGGGTGGTTCAGTCGTTAAGTGTCTGCCTTCGGCTCAGGTCATGATCCCCAGGTCCTGGGATGGAGCCCTGCATTAGGTTCCCTGCTTCACGGGGAGCCTGCTTCTCCCTCTCCCGCTCCCCCTGTTTGTGTTCTCCCTCTCGCTCTGTCTCTATCAAATAAGTAAATAAAATCTTAAAAAAATTACTGAGGACCTAAAGAACTTCTGAGTAAGTGGGTTTTTTCTATCAATGTTTATTCTATTGGAAATTAGAACTGAGACATATAAAATATTTAGTGATTTATTTAAAAGTAACAATAACAAACCCATTACACATTAACATAAGTAACAGCACCCCTAGTTTCCTAGCCAAAAAAAGGATCCTCTTGGCGATTGGCATATATTTCTGCAAATCTCTTTAATGTCCAGCTTAATAGAAGACTGCTGGCTTCTCAGATCTGCTTCTACATTTAATTGTGACAAATTGTTTTGGCTGAAATATATGAAGAAATTCCAGATCTGTGCAGGTATTTAGTTGTCGAAAGGGAGGAGGGCTCTCCTCTCTCCCTGGGGACCCTGGAACCCTCCTTTGAGAACTGCTGGTCTAGAGAGGGGTCAGCGCTCTAGATGCTTGTTTGGAAGTTCTCCGCCCAGAGCTGGGAGTTGCTGGTGGGAGGGCAGGAGAGCCCCCACCGGGAGAAGAGAAAAGAGAAAGGCGTGTGGAGTCAGGCTCTGAGCTGTGGGCACGTCTGTGCACTTTGGTCCTTGGTAGTCATCAATTCCATCTGCCAACTGGCCTCGTTGCTATTTGTGACTCCAGTATTAATGCTTGTGGGACTTTGGGGTCATTCCCAAACATGGTGCTGATCAGGGAAAATTGGAGTCACCTGATGCCCTGTGCCCCCAGCTGAGGTCACACCGGGCCACCCCCTACCTTCTTGTTCCCGCTCTCGTGCTGTCAGCAAGTATCCTTTCTGCAGCCTAGTTAGTGCCACTTTTTTTTTTCACAGTTATGTGCTATCTGTTGGTGGTGTTGCTGCTTAAGTGGCCTTCCGGTATAGTGCTGAAATGCTGGCGGGTGACCCTCAGCCCAAGAAGACTGTGAGGTGCCTTCTGGAGAAAATATTTGTGTTAGGTAAGCTTCTTTTGGGCCTGAGGTGGAGTGCTGTTGGCCCTGAGTTCAGTGTTAATCAATAAATTAAATATAATACAAATCAGTATGTTAAAATAATAGGGCATATATAAATCAGTATCTTCAATAAAGTCTTTTTTTTAAAAGGTTTTATGTATTTGTCAGAGAGGGGGAGAGATCACAAGCAGGGGAAGCAGCAGGCAGAGGGAGAAGCAGGCTTCCCACAGAGCAGGATGCTGAGTGCAGGGCTTGGTCCCAAGACCCTGGGATCATGACCTGAGCTGAAGGCAGACACTTAACTGACTGAGCACCCAGACATCCCTAATAAGGTCTTTTAAAACAGAAATACACCTAAAACAAGGTTATTTATCAACCAATTGATGAAAATGCTGTGACCAGGGGCTGGCAGAAAACTATGCTTGTCTTTCCCCAGGCGCAAAGGTTCTGCATTCACGGTAGCATCAGGGAACGGAATTATCAGGAATAAGAGGAAATCACTCATCATTGGTGGCGAAGGGAAATCAGTAAGCATGTGGAGAGCCCGAGTAGTCATTCTAGAGAGAAAAGTGTCCAAAAGGAGGGACTAGTCCAGGGTTAGCTAGAGCGGTAGAAGCGAAGTGGTGACGTTTCTCTTGTCCCAGCACCACCTGGAAGAAGCCCGTGGCCTCCTGCCTGGACAGGATGCTCCAAGTTTTCCTCCTGCCTCTAGAAACGAGTAAAGCCTCCAGACTTCTCACAAGATGATGAGAGGGTAAGGGCTCCCCTTAAAAAAGAGGAGGAGGAGCGCCTGGGTGGCTCAGTGGGTTAAGCCTCTGCCTTCAGCTTGGGTCATGATCCCAGGGTCCTGGGATCGAGCCCCACATCGGCTTCTCTGCTTGGCAGGAAGCCTGCTTCCCTTCCTCTCTCTCTGCTGCCTCTCTGCCTACTTGTGATCTCTGTCTGTCAAATAAATAAAATCTTTAAAAAAAAAAAAAAAAAAGAGGAGGAGAGGAAAATATAAAGTGGCCAAAGACAAAGAGGAGCAGGCTAAAAAAGGAGGGTTCTGAGGCTCTGACCCTTTTTCTAAGCGCAGGAGCCTTTCACTTCCTCAGCGGTGGACAGAAGGTGACATTTTTCAGCAAGAGTGCCCTGGGTTGCAGCACAGACCTTCCTTAGCCAGGAAGGGACAGAAGGGCAAACATCTTTTGATGAACTCCAGGGCGGAAATGGCCGAAAGGAAAGGAGGTCCTAGCTCTCCCTGGTTTTAGGGTGACTTGCTGCAAGGTGAGCGCGGCGGCTCCCGCGGCCGCTCAGGCTCGGTGGGCATGGCACACTTCCACCACCTGGTGACCACGCACTTAAATTGCAAGGCCTGCTTTCAGAAGCCGGGGGGACAACCCTCTGCTGAACAGAGAAAACCAATGAAATGAGCTTACAGCAAACAGCTGCTAGTTCTTTTTTACCCAGAAATAATACTTGATAATTCTAGACCACCTTACAGTGATCTCTCTCTTGTCTGGATTGGTGTACATTTTTTGGTGGGGCGGGGGGCTTCCCACCAATACCTGCAATACCTGGTAGACACTGAACCATTCTTGACTTGACAGTGGATGTTGAAGAGAAGTCGACCAATAGTTCAACACCATGGAAGACCTAATAGCGTCTTCTCCTCCTGAGTCCCTGAAGACTTTTAAACCAAAACCCAAAAGAAGCTCACACCTGGCTCATTTCCTCCAAAGACAGTTTCATTTTGCTCCCCGGATGTGATCTGAAAAGCCAAGGTGTCAAGAGCCCTAAAATCCCTGTATTAGTAACTAATTCTATTTCCTTTCTGAGTATTCTCCTTGAAAATATAGACATCTATTGTGAGGGGGGGAGCTGTTAAGTCATTAACACTTTAGTGTGAATAACTGTCTTCACCTTGCTCTTAGAAGGTCCTGGGACAGGGGGAAAGGGCTCCAAATGGGGAGATGAGGCTTTCAAATAATGTCTCTCTGATTATCCTGGGGTCAACAGGGTCGAGGAGGACCCCTGGAGCGAACCCACTTCACTCCAGCCTTCAGGAGTGCTGATGAAACCCGAGTAGACGCTGACCACAGGAAGCCACATGTCGTCTGACCGAGGGAGACACTTGGGGAAAGGCTAAGGAAGACTGACAGCCTCAGGATCCCAAGGAGGGAGTTGAATCTTCTAGCTGGGGGACATTTTTGTTTCTCTAAAGCAGAGTGTGCAAGGCTTGCGAGCCCAGTCCTTTCCACTGATAGGATCTGTCTAATCCTCAACATTTAAAATTGGGGGATTTCACATAAAAGTCTTGATTTCCAGCTTTTCCTGAAACAAGGATGGGAATAAGGAGGATGGAGAGGAGGCTGGCATTTTGCTATGACAGGAACTTGCTGGAACTGCTTGGGGCCATTCCATTAGGAAAGATCGCATACTCCATTTTGCCACAGTCCCCCCCCATGGCCCAGTTGCCTCATTTATCTTCCTGGGCTGGCACCTGAAAACTGTGCGGGGTGGCAACTCTGCTTTTAAAAGCTGATAACAATTAAAACAATGATAAGAATAATGAACATATCAGTAATGACCAGTTATGTAATGCTACCACAAGCCAGACGTTGCGCTGGTGATGTTACCCACAAATCATCTCTAATTCTCACAGAGACAATGGTTTTCTATTCCTGTCTAAGAGAGAAGGAAACCAAGGGCCAAGGAAGAGTTTTATACTCCCCTGTTCCTTTTCATATATGTGTTAGACTATTGCCACTGTACTTTTTGCTGGTTATCTATCACATAATTTGTATTTATTTGTCTTTATTCTCATTAGAGACTCAGGTAAAAATGAGTAGTGTTCCATTCCCTTTCAGCACAAGCAACAACCTGGCTCTGTTTATAGCACCTAACTTGCAACCCACGTCCTGCTCCCCTCCCTTCTGCTATACAATTCAAGAATCTGAGCAAGATCCTTCCAGCCCTCCCATTCTGCCCAGGAGAGAACAGAATACCTATTTAGCTACCAAGACTTGTTTCCTAAACTACAAATGTGCATGGCTTTCCATGGTCTTGCTAATTCATTAACACTTTGCTGTATTTCCAATGACCAAGTGCATTTGTGCCAAGGGGGGGGAGAGGCGTTTCCATGCGTGCCCACTTATTAACAGTGGAAATCCATTGAAGATGCTCTTTCTCTGACTGTGAGAGGTGATCCCTAGGGAGGCCCTGGAGAGAGCCTCAGAGGGCAGCGGATAAGGCTTCTCTTTAATAAAAAAGTAATCCTACTCAATTATTTGGAGCCCCCACCCCGTCCCACAGCAGAGAAAGATCTCTATGGACTCCCCCATCCTGGTGCCCCAGGTAACCAAAGGCATGCGCTTCTTCTATGCCTATGCTTTTCTTTCCAGGGACAAAGAATGTAGGTGAAAATGAGCCTATTTAAAGGTGCTTGGCCAGGGGTGGCCTGCCTGGCTCAGTCAGAGGAGCGTGGGACTGTTGATCTAAGGGCTGTAGGTTCAAGCCCCACATTGGATGTAGAGATTACTTAAAAATAAAATCTTAAATAAATAAGTTTGGCTAGAAGGTTAGTTTGATCACATATTGTGAGTTTAATTAAAATAAAAACAATCTTTTTTGATATTCTATAAACTTTGTAATTTCTTTTCCTTCCTTCCTTCCCTTTTTGTTTCAACCCTAGTGATTTTCTTTTGATCAGTTTTCATTGCTATCAATGTTATCTATGGTCCTAAAGAGTCAGATACAGGCTTATTGTTACAAAACACAGCAGATCCCTCTCACTACATTTCCGGATTCCTTTTCCAAATTTCCAAATAACAGTTTTGTACTATACAGTATGATTTTTTTCAGCTTTAGATCTTATTATCTACTTCCTACTATGGAAGAGAAGGACTTAGCTCTTTTGTCCCTGTCTCTGTCACTCTGTCTCTCTTACAAACACACATAGACACACTTTCTAACTCTCCCTGCTTCCCAAACAATTGTATCAATTGTGGTTAGATAAGTATTCAGTGCTGAATTCATCAAGGTCCAGGAGACAGAAACCATACTGTATGATATAGGAGTGTAGTAAAAGAAAGTATACTATAGGGACACCTGGGTGGCTCAGTGAGTTAAAGCCTCTGCCTTCCGCTCAGGTCATGATCTCAGGGTCCTGGGATCGAGCCCCACATCGGGCTCCCTGCTCAGCAGGAAGCCTGCTTCCCCCTCTCTCTCTGCCTGCCTCTCTGCCTACTTGTGATCTCTGTCTGTCAAATAAATAAAATCTTTAAAAAAGAAGAAAGTATACTATAAGAATTATTAATACAACATAAGGTTATCTTATAGAAGGGAGAGAGAGAGCACTGAAGAAAACCCTGGAGATGAACAAGGCTATTCCAGGAAGGAACACCCCTCCCTGAGTCTGGGCTGGCAGAGAAGGGTACTGAGCTGCTCCAGGCCAGAGCCCATCAACAATGGCTGGACAAACAGAAGATACTGCTCCAGGGTGCAAGTGGGCAGAAAACCATGACCAGACCTGACAAGCAGAAAATACCTCTCTGGAGAGCTGTGGAAACTTGATGGGAGGCTATCCATGAAGGACTGCTGAAACTTACTGAAGGCCAAGGCCACTGGATGTCTCCCCCAACCTACTCACTGCTCGAAACCAAATAGTAGGAGCAAGAAGAAGAAAAACAGAAGGCACAAGAACTGGGAAAAGAAGCCCCTTCCTCTTGCACTGTCTCTCCAGCGACCTCCTACCGACAAACCTCTAATGTCATGCCAACCGCAAAGGAGAAATAGTTAAAGGACCCAGATCCACTTTCACAGGTCAGGCAATGAAGTTTGAATTTGGAGCCAAAAGGCAATAAACTGCCAACTGGCACAACTGTTTATCTTTGATGACTGTAAAAATCGTATCGATAGCTAAGCCATGTTGTATCCCTTCTTCCCTCCTTGACTTTCGGGTTTCTCTTGAATTAATAATTGACTTGAAAAAAAAAAATTGACTTGGTTGCTTTTGTCTCTTTAACTATCATTAATCTCCCAAACCTCCCCCTCAAATTGAACACATTTGTGGATCGGAACCCGATCATTTTCAAGGTTTTATCATGAAACAGTAAAACTGCTTTTACAGTAATAATTAAAATATATCATGTAATATCACACCATATATACAACACATAAATTTATGTATTCACTCAACAAATTTGTACTATGTCTCAAGTTACTGGCATCACAAATAATTCATTTTGTTGCCATGCCCACTTTTTAGTCCCCCATACACAGGGCAAAGGCACAAACTGGGGCATATGAAAGACTTTGGATTAAATGGAGACTTTAATCCAGTTGAATATTTAATCATTAAGAACATTTTAAAGTGTACTTGCTATTATATTATTATATACAGAGTTGTTGTCCTATAATCATTATTAATGTGTAATATACAGTACTGCATGTAGCTATTAATCCCTGAGTCTGTGTCACAACACGAGAACATTTGGAAGCTCTGCCCCAGCCCTTCACTCTGAGGTGCAGACATCTCATGCTGGCCTTGTGCAGGACACTGAGGGACCCTAACAGATGAAGCCCAAGTGTTTTAAAGTCCAAATATCTAAATAGGTTTCATCCACAGATAGGTCCCCCCCCC
>ML105136.1:0-15336 GCA_003697995.1 Taxidea taxus jeffersonii | reverse complement strand
CCAGGACACCTCACACCCCACTCTGTTCTTGGGCAGCAATTCAGGGGTTTGGTGAACCCTTCTACTTCTATGCTATCCATACATTTCCATGCGATCCTGGGGTGTAGGAGACTCTGGGGGGCTGCCTAAGCCCCATCCTTCAGGCCATGTGTACAGCCACTTTTTCTCTATGTCTTGCCACTTCCTCGGGGCCCCATAGGGAAGCATGACACAAGTCCCATTTGCTGCTGTCACCCCAACATTCCAAGGTGTTCTCAGAGTTTCCCCGGGTCTCCACCTGTGGTCTCTCGGAGACCCACCAATGCCCACTCTGAAATGGTTTCCCTTGAGGGCTGTTTCCCTCCAGCCAGGGAAACTTATTCTCTAGTCTACATTGTGGGGAAGCTTTCTCATTATGTATTCTCCTAAACACTTGGTTTAATGGTTGTTCCAGCTACGAATGTTCATGTGTAAGGCTAATCGGATAACAATGATGAAGTTGGTACAAACCTAATCGCTTCAAAAAAAGCTCAGCGCTGTGCAACAGGCAAGTGTGTGGAGGATGTGAGAGTCGTTCTACCTTAATTTTCCCTTTCACACACTCCCCACGATCATGTGCCCTTCAGGAAGAACAGGCTTCAAGTACACGTATGGTACTCTTTATGAAAGACAATACTGTACTCTTTCAAGGGAAAATCCTGTACCATCCTGTTCTTTCAAAGTCTTCTCCTGCAAGGTCTTTCAGTTTGGGGATGTACGAAAGTCTCACAAATTAGGACTTCCTAAGTCACTTATTTGGAGAGAATCGGCTAGGCCTGCAGATATGATTTTCTGCCACTAGATGTCTCTGGGTCTTAAAGTAGCACAGCAATGAGGTTTGTTTCTATTTATATACACACATCACCTACCTCCCAGTTACAGAGTTTCATAATCCTCTTATGTAATGCTGGGTCGTCAGCTATAGTTATCATCAGTTGGGAAACTGCGGGGGCGTGCTGAGGGGGTGTCCCAAGGGCTCTCTGCCCCCAAGACAGGGCTGGAAGTGTGGAGAGAAGGGTCTGTTACTGTGTGATCACACAGAACCCCCAATTCCAAAATGTGCCCATGTGCTGGGCAGTGAACTCCTGGGCAGGGGAAACAAAGAGCTGCCTGCGGCATGTGACCAGCTGGATGCAGAGCCCAAACCATCCTCTTTCTTGCCGTTTGGAACCAGCAGAGGAGCTAGCGCGCTGAGTAACTGCTCGGCCCTGCATCTCTCCACGGGCTGCAGGCACCACTGAAAACCCTCCCGCCTGCCACACCAGCCCTCCCCCACCGCCCTGCTCCCCATCAGGGAACCCAGCAGCCAGCAAATGCCACCGAGTTCTCCCCAGACTCCTACACACGTCGTCAGGGCATCTCATCGCTCAGCTCTCTATGGTGCTTTCCCGTACATGTCTGCCTGCCAGCCCAGACAGGCGTTCATTCCCAGACGGCACAGAGCCCTCGGCTCATCTCTGCAGCCCCTAAGGCACCACGCCGGGTGCTTGCTTTCTACCAGTATACGGTCGGTATCTAGTGATGTCTGCTGCAGGCCCTGTGTGGTCACAGGGGCTGTGAAAAAGGCTGATGAAATTATCCATCACAATGAGATTCTGAATCTTAAAATATATATATATATAAGCTCAAATCCTCCAATAACAGAAATCACCTTTAATGTATGTCTCCCCTGCCCCTCCCCCATGGTTATTTGGAGGCTGATTTAGGCAGCTCCTTAAAGCCCGTCATGCCATTGCAAGAGCTAGGTGTATGCACTCTGCCATAAGACTGTCCGGGGTAAACTTGAGCCCCAACAGTTATTAGTTCTTGCGACCTTGTGGCACGAGATGGGCAATCTCTAGCTCAGTTATGGACAATAGCAGTATTGATTTCAGAGGTTTCTTGTGAAGATTCAGTAAGTTCCCTCCCATCACATACTTATTTAGCACAGCTCCTGGCACAGAGTAGCTGCTCAAGAGTGGTTAAAAGCTGGGGACTAAAAGTGAGAATGCCTCCGGTTCAAACCCTCCTCTGTTTAGACAAGTTACATAAACCCTCCGGGCCTCAGTTTCCTAGTCTGTAAAGTGGGGATAATGCTACTTAGTTCATAGGGGGACTAAGTGACATTAGCTCATATCGTCATCACACTTCAGCCCTTACAACAAGGGATAGGCAGCCTGTAGACAGAGTGGTCAAGAGAGTAGGCATCGCGGGACGCCTGGGTGGCTCAGTGGGTTAAAGCCTCTGCCTTCAGCTCGGGTCATGATCTCAGGGTCCTGGGATCGAGCCCCACATCGGGCTCTCTGCTCAGCAGGGAGCCTGCTTCCTCCTCTCTCTGCCTGCCTCTCTGCCTACTTGTGATCTCTGTCAAATAAATTTAAAAATTAAAAAATAAAAAAAATAAGAGAGTAGGCATCGGTCGCTATACTACATTCACAATATGGGCAACTCCTTGTTTTTCTTTTACACCTTGGTTTTGCATAATTTTGTAAAGCATGTTTAAATTATTATTTTACTTGGATCCTAACACCCTTCCAGCTCATTTTAATCCAGAGGACGCTGGTGATTCGTGAAATACGTGGTTCCAGACTAGTCACACAGCAGATGACAAGGGAAAGCCAAGAAAGAAGATAGCTAGACAGAGGGAAGGAGGTGAGGAAGGAGATGTGGGGAGTTGTGAGCTTTATCTTTGCCAGGGGTTCCTACACTATTCCGGTTGGTGGGCTTGTTCATGGTTCTTTCGAAAATGATGCCGCAGCCGGAAGACTCACCCAGAAAACTGCACACGAACACAACATTTTCACAGCCTTTGCACGGGGTCAGCCTGAGATCTGTGGCAAGTGATAATTTAGCATCCCTTCCAAATTAAGTTTTTAATAAATACTTTTTAATACTTATTAGTCATGGCAGAGGAAAATGAATTTTATATTCATAAAACTCATGTTCCTCTTTGTGTTTGAGATTAGAATTTATCACATCCATGCAGTTTTCTGAACTTCCTGAACCCGTTTAGAAGTTGGTTAAATAAATGACAGATTTCTGGTAGTCAGCACGAGCCCGTGAAATATTCCCCTGACTTCGAGCATCGAACGGCAGTCCGCTGGCTGGGCAGGATGCAGAAATACTCCACAGAAAGGACCCTGGCCAGGGAAGTGGTCTTTGCTTGCTTGAGGCTGAGAGCAAAGGCAGTCCAAGTGCTTCCCCTCAGGCACCTTAGTTAGCAGGCTCCATCTTTCTGACTTGTTCTCCTGCGTGCGGTCTGGGGGGCACTTCATGGATGGAGACCTCAGTACCTGCTGACCTACCTATCCTTTAATCCATGCTCAGGCTCAGGGCTCAGGTGAAGACCCATGGGCTGCACAGTCAGATTTAAGCACCAAGGAGGTGATTAGGAGGTCTTCCTATATGCAAATGTCTCACTGCTCACCTGAAGTTCACAGGGGATGGGTGATGGGAAGAGGGGCTGGGGAGGGGAGAGACAAACGGGAAAATTGTGACGCTTCCTGCAAGCCAAGGAGGGGCCTTGAGAAGGGGACTCAAGTCTAGTGGGGCAGCCTTGGTGCCCCCACACAGGGTCTGCAGTGCAAAGACCCCAACTGCAGGTCTGAGCCACTCCCCTCTGCCGGTCTGGGCATGTGTCTCTGGTTGAAGTCCCAGGTCCGGGCACAAGCTGCAGAGGGCCAAGGGCGAACATGAGCGGGGAGGGTGGTGGGGTACTGAGGAGTGCACTTAGGCGCACTCCGGCCAGGCTGGAGAGGCTGGCCCGAGGGGTAGGTTGGCTGAGAGGGCAGGGGGCAGTTTTTGCATCAGCTTTCAGAGCCAGGAATCCATGGGTCCAACGTTATCCAGATTCGGGTCATCCCCCCAAACACAGGGTGGTGCTTGTCAGCAAGTTCACGCCACAGTGAACGCTTTGTGTGTCCAGCCAGGTCCCCAGTCAGAGGGCCAGGGCCTCCCTGGCTGTTCGGCTCCGGGCATCCAAGTGGTTTTGCTGATGCTGACCGACTCGGGGGTGGGGCAGGTGGAAAGGATGGCCTCCGTTCCAGCTGCTCCCCAGCTGGGCTGGCAGCAGCGATTTATCCGTATTGGACCGGTGATGTATCTCGGTGAGGGAGGCAACGCTCAGTAAAGCAGTGGCTCTCGAAGTGGAGCCCTCCCAGCAGCTAGCTGCGTCATGTCAGAGCTTGTAAGAGATGCACATTCTCGGGCCCATGCGAGTCAAAAGCTCCAGGGTTACGGGCTGGGGTACTCATCCTTCCAGAGGTTTCTGATGCATGCCCAAGTTTGTGAATCACCAAGATGGGCCCCACAGTCAGGTCCTAGCCTGCCTTCTCCATGAGCTGTGGGGGCTCCTGGGGGCAGGCAAGGATCTAGTTGTGCAAGAGTCCCCCCCAAATCACATATCCACCCCAGGTTTCACTCTTGGGGATCAGTACAGGCCAAAGGCTTTGTCTCTTAACCCTTCACTGTCCACAGCAGCCAGGGGTGGTGGGACCCAGGAGAGCAGGTGGCAAGGCTGTGTGCCTGAGGCATGCGCTGGTCCCGGCTTCTGGAAGGCACCGAGGAGAGTGACTGCACACTCATCCAGGTCCTTGGGGAAGACATGGCTGAGGGGCTTCTGAGCAGGAGGCAGGGTTACAGAGGCTGGGGGATAAACCTGCTTCCTTCACCCTTTCTGGGGGCCCAGTTATTCCAAGGCTAAAATGACAGGGAAGCTGGCCTGACATTTCTGTGACATCCTGATGGCTGAGGTAGGATTAATGCTCATTGCTGAAGACCTCAGGCTTTGCCTAGACATGGAGGCCCCCTATGCTCCAGGGTAACAGTAACTAGGGACAAAGCAAAATGCCCTCTCTCAGATTCCACCCGCTGAGGGGACTCGGCCCCCAGGAGTCTAGAGCCTGCAGAGAGAGACAGGAGGTACACAGAGGGAGCACCTACACCTCCTCCCAAGGGCCCACCTCATCCTCCCCCGACCCCCCGAGGGCAGGACCTGCAGTCAGAATGCCACAGCAGAGGAATCAAATGAGTGCAGAAGGCACATTCTCTGAGCTGTTTGTCTTCATCTCCAGCCTCTATTTACTGGAACAGATTCCTTAGCAGCACTCCCATCGGAAGAGTCCAAAAAAACAAAAAACAAACAAACAAAAAAACACACACAACCAAATAAACAAGTCCCAAAATAAAGTTCTACAGCTCACCAGTTTTCACTTCTAAATATCTGTTTGGCTAGAGGGCAATACTGTTTTTGCACAGTGGAACGGTGGAGCATACAAGCCCTGGAGTCAGACTATCTGGGTTTAAAGCCCAATTCTGCCATTTACCAGCTGTGTGACCTTAGGCAGTTTACTTAACCTCTCTGTTCTCTGTTTCTCCCTCTCTAAAATGGGGTTATTAATAACAGCTACCTCACAGGGGCATTATAAAAATGAAATGAGCAAACATTCATAAGGTGCTTAGAAAAGTCGTTGGCTCATAGCTGTGTGTGTTATATGAGTGTTAAGCAGACTACATAAGTTTTAAGCAAGATTTCGAAGGTAGTTGTGGCGGCTTTCTAAAGCGTCCGCATGGATAGGCTGAACTACATTTCCCAGAATTTCCTTCGCTGTGTATTTTGGTTAGAGTAGGGCACAAGAGAGGTTCTTAAGCCAAGACCTGGAGGGTGGAAGTGAATCCGCAACCAATTTGCAGCTCGAATTATCTGCTGGCTCCTCTCCTGGTGTGAGCAGCAGCCAGGGCGGCACCCACTCCACCCTCCTCTGCATTCTCCTTCAGCTGCTGGAACTCCCAGGCCAGGGGTGTGTGTGTGTGTGTGTGTCCATGACCAAAGCCAGACCTGCACACCACACCACAGAGGGCAGAAGCAGGAACCCGTACAGGTTCCACTCCGTCCCAGTGGGGCCCAGCTCATGCTGTGGCTCCCGTGTCCTCGCTCTTCCTGATGGCCCGCCCTCTGGACTTCAGGCTGATTGATAAGAGTTCCAAAAACAGTGAGTCCAGAAAATAGGGGAGAAAGTAATCAAATGAACAGAAAATAATTTTCTCAAGCTGAGGAACATAAATCCTCACGGGGAAATATTTATACTATGCCAAGGACCCTTGCTAATGGTGAAGTACCAAGTAAGGGGGGATAGGGAGAGAACGGAACAACTCGGAGAAGGACAGTTCTCAAAAGCAACAAACATCCAAAAGGATACACGAACTCAGCAGAGGGGTGCAAATTAAACTAACTTTATACCTACCAGCCTGGAAAAAATGAAGGACCCCCCCACCCCTATGCCAGGGGATGCCTGAAACCACGACAAGTAGGGGACCCCCCCTCTGCCATGTCTTTTCCTACACATTCCTACCTAGGACACAGTTTGACTTATGAATTAGGCACAGAATGAGATCCACAACCGTCACTGACCACATACTAGGACAACTGTAACAACATACTGTAATAGGAGTTCTGTGAATGTGGTCTCTCTCATCCTTCCATACTCACCCTTCTTGGGATGATGGGAGATGACAAAATGCCTACCTGAGGAGAGGAAGTGGCCTGAGTTACGTGGATGCCGTGATGTAGCTTTAGGCCACTGCTGGCCTTCTGACCTCCCGTCCCAGGAGCTGCCATCTGCCTTCGGGGGCTGGGTGACCGTGGGTAACCGGGGAAAGGAAAGTGCAGACAGCAGAACGTGGATAATTGGGGGGTGGGGGGGTGCAGCTGGAGTGTGTTTGTTGGCTGTGTGGCCAAGCGAAGGGAACTTTCTGGCATGGTTGCTCGAACCACGATCGGTTCCGGGCATTTGGGCAAGTGATGTGACAACATCTATTACAATGAAAGATTTGAAGCTTTGACTCAGCACTTCCACCCCTGGGAATCTACCCCAGAGAAGTGAAAGCACGCAAGGCTCCTGTACAAGGATATCTACAGCCTCATCACTGGCGATAGCAGAGGCAAGGGTGGGGGGTGGTGCAGGACAACACTTCATCATCGCAGTCTGGTGAGACCCTGACCCCCTGCCCCTGGCTGTGGGGATAGGAGACCCGCCACCTGCTGGGCACAGCCTCTTCGGTGTCTCGATGCCTCCCCTTGGACCCTGGCTTCTGTATAGATGTCCACACTGGAAATGCGAGCTGCTTGCCTTTGCCGCTCCTCCAGGCAAATGTTTGTTTGTTTGTTTGTTTGAGAGAGATCACAAGTAGGCAGAGAGGCAGGTGGGGGGGGGCAGGCTTCCCTCTGAGCAGAGAGCCCAATGTGGGGCTCCATCCCAGGACCCTGGGATCATGACCTGAGCTGAAGGCAGAGGCTTTAACCCACTAAGCCACCCAGGCGCCTGCAAATGTTTATTTTTAAATAAATTGTTCCTTTCAGAGAAGGGCTTGGATCTCACTGTTCAGTCATTTTATTCCAGAGTGGAGACAATAGTTTACCTTGACTCACCCTGAGACCGTGGGTGCTAAGCATGGTGACGGGGGCCTGGGCTTGACTCACTGGCTGGCAGGGCCCGTCCCTCCTCCTGGAAAACTGTCAGCCAAGTCACAATGCCCACCAGCTGCACCGACCCTCCCTTGGCTTTGTAGGAAGACGGAGAAGTACATAAAAATCCTGCTGGGAGCCAGCCTCTGGTCATCTGATCTCCCCCAGACCCAGCACTCTATCACCTGAGTCAAGATAAAGCACTCCTAGTTCAACTCACTTCTCAGGAAGAGAGAGGCTTATTTGATCCCAAAATGAAACCCGTGATTCCTCTAGGAGCCAACTCTCCTTTGTGAGTGTTTCCAGAATCCCTGAGCTTCGTTTTACTTGGTATCAGACAACCTGTCTCTCTTTCATCCTCCTTGGGAAGACAGCCTGGGATCCTGTCCCAAGTGTTCAAGGTATGGTCTTGTATGGTTTTAATGCAGAGTGACATGATGGCAGTGTCGCCTCCCCTTCTAAGGCTCTCCCATCCCAGAGGAAGGGGAAGGGGAAGGGCTAGCCTGGAGTCTACTGTGGCTTCTTAGACAGGAACCACACTCTCTGTGCACTGGCTGCGACTTCCCCTCCCGGCCTCCTGGACCTCTGGTCCAAGCCACCTAGGTCTTGCCCACTGATAAAGCTCCTTTCCTCAGACCTCTCTACAGGAAGGGAAACTCGTGGGGGGAGGGGGCTCTTTATGGAGCACAGTGCAAACTGCAGGCCCTGCACACGCCTTTCTAGGGCTGGTGGGAGAATCTGGACCTGCACGAGCCTGCGCGCCTTCGTATCTGGTTATCTATTGCTCTCCGCCTTGCTGCGCCTATCTATTGCTGCGCCTTCCTCTGATAAAGCACATTCCTTAATCAATGCCAGGTGAATTGTGCCATTCACCCAATCCCTGGTGCAGGACGGTGGGGGGCGGTGTGTCAGGAAGGACACACCTTGCTTGGCAGTGCATGGGGTCTGCTGCCTGACGGTGGTCCTGTTAGCAGGCCAAGGCTTCCTGGGCTGGCACAGTGATGTCAGTGACACCCAAGGGCACCTGAGCACACGGCGGACCACCCTGCAGGTTTCTCCTCATTCCCCCGCTACCCCCGGGAAGTCTGAAGGCAGCTCTCAGGGACCGTGATTTACACAAGGGCAGCCTGAGGTACAGAAAGGTTTTGCCTTTATCCCAGGTCACTGGGCCAGGAAGTGATAAGACTGGAATTGAAACCCAAAGTTATCTGACTGGAAGGCCTGAGGAGCTCTGCTTTATTCCCCAGGGCTGCTTTCCTGAACAAATAACTGGAGA
This sequence comes from Taxidea taxus jeffersonii, assembly GCA_003697995.1. NCBI lineage: Eukaryota > Metazoa > Chordata > Mammalia > Carnivora > Mustelidae > Taxidea > Taxidea taxus. The sequence continues at coordinate 6,601 of ML105136.1, read as the reverse complement.
AGGACCAAGGACAATCAACAGTTTTTAAGGACTTAAGGGCTGTGAGGAAGTGGGGGAAAAGGGAAGAAGAAGCAAAAAGCATTTCTCCTCAGAAGTCTGAGAGGAATATGTCCTCTGGAACTAGAAAATGAAGGTGTGAGTGGATGAATGAATGTGCTCCCTGTATTACACACAGAGCCATCCTCCGCTGCTTCCTTGAATGTTTTCTCCCCTCTCCCACCCCGTGATTCCCCCACCCAAGGGAGGGGGGTGCTGCCAAGCTGCTTCTCTGGAGCAGCCTGGCGAGGGCGCCCGGAGGAGGGGCGAGAAGCCTGCGCACTGAATCCCAAGATAGGTGGGTCAGACACTCAGAGCTTTGGGTGCCTTCTCTCTAAGGTGGTGGGGGATGAGAAGAACACCTCCAGAAGCTTTGGAAATCCACAGGACCCTTTTCTCCCTCCAACCCTGGTCCTTGAGCTTTAAAGTCAAGGCTTTTAAGGTTATTGCTTCTCTACTGGGATTTAAGAATGTGTCCTTAAAAATCAGAGGACAAGAATTTGTCGCCCTGTTCTTGAAGAATCTGCCCTCTCTCCCCTGAATTCTGCTACCTGAGTGGTGGCCTAAGGGTCCCTGGCATAAGGATGCATGCCAGGAGATAACAATTCCTAGTCCCTCAAATCTTATCCCGCTCTAGCTGTGTCCTGAGAGAAGGTGTTGGGGGAAGGCAGGACCCAGAGAAGGACAGCATGCTAAGCCAGGATGTGGCTCAGGTCAAGGCTGGCCATGATTCTGAGGAGCATAAACATTACACCATATTGACTCATTTGAGTCAAGGGGTTGGAATCCTGTACTTCCAACAGTCAGTCATGGACTGTAACCCCCCCACCCCAAATGTGCCACTTCCTGGGTGATGAGATGCCTGCTGGCTGAGGACACTTCCCCAGGAAGGGCGGTCGCTGTGCGCCATTTGCAACCAACATGCGTAACCGCTCCCCGGGCAAGAGGCTGTGGGCAGGACTGTAAAACTAGCCCCGTCTTATGCAAAACAAATGTTCAATAAATATCTGTGACGGATCGACTCCTTCCATTGTCCCTATCTATAAAAGAGAATACTACTGTCAAAGATCCCACTGTGGGAGTTCTCTTGCTAGTCCTCATAAAGCATTTTACAGACCTGTGTTGTTGAAGGAATACCAGACTCTGTAAACTGGGACAGGAATGGCCCAGAGAGCCCGTGCCTCCCTAATGCACGGCGGTGAGTATGGACGTGGGGGTACAGGGAGAGAAAATGGGCCATGGGGAACCACTGAGAGACAGGAGGCAAAGTTGCAGCCCAAGTACCACAACGCTTCTTGAATAAGTGTAATTTTGGCGTATCATCTGGAGTATGAGTCATTTCCCACTTTCTACCCCTCAGCCTCCCCAAAGTCCAAGTTAACCAAAAAGGATCTCCAGATGGCTCACCCACGATCAGGTCTCCTCTGATTGTTCTGGGAAGATTAGTTAGTCACCGCCATGAGCACCAAGACCAAATCAAAAGGCAATATGGCAGAAAAGGAGGGGGGGGGGGCTATCCGCCTGCCAAGGAGAGGGCTGCAGAAGGGCCTGCGGCGGACACAGATGGCATGCTGTTCAGGAGCTCTTCTGAGAAATGCCAACGAAGTCTGCACCAGGTGTGCTGCTCAGTCCAGCCCGATGACTCATGTTCTTGGCCTCACCGGAACCACCTGGGGAACCTTCAATAGGCTGCAGCCCGGGCCCTGCCTGAGAGACCGATGGGAGTGCTGCGCCAGAGCTTGACGTCCACATTTCTTTTTTTAAAGCCCCCTGGATGGTTTCAGTGTACACTGAGTATGAAGAATGCTGTTGGAGGGTCTATTTTTTCAAGCTGCAGCTGAGACTGATGGCTTAGTATGTCTTATCTATCTGCCCAGTCTGGCCTTTGATGCCACAGAGAAACCAAAGAAATGTGAAACTGGAAGGAACGAAAGGTCTGGGAGGGCAGATGGTTTGGGTCCAAGTCTGCCACTTCCCAGCTGTGTGACTTTGGGGAAGTCACTTAAGTCCCTTGGCTCTCAGTTTCCGCAGCCCTAAAGAGCTCAGGAAAGGGCCGGGAGAAATGAAAATGAGAAAACCTGGGGTCTACTCCTTCCTCAGCTCTTAAACCATCTGAGGCCTCATCAAGAACAATGAACTATTTCCAGAATTTTCCTTCCTGTTGGAGCAGTGACATAAATTTCTAAAGCTTCTCCTGATACTTCAGTGATTTACTAAAGTCTATTCCCAATAACTCCATGGCTCTGATTCTTCTTCCTCTGCCTCTTTGCTCATGTTCTGATCCCCTCTTCATGGAACCTTCCCTCTCCCAACCACCACCCATCCCTTAAATTCCAAGGCCAGTCCCTCCACCCCTTAAGCTGTTGTTGGGGATTCATTCTGAGCCCCCCTACTTCTCCCTCATCTTTGTGGTTCATTGTCCCCTCACAGCCACATGTGTTCTTTTGTCCTCTACACTGACTCCTTGAGGGTCATAGAACCAGCGTTCTTGCCCTTCTATTACACTCTCTGCCAACTGTGAAGCACATACAATGTGCTGGACACCGGCTAGGTGCTTCACTTGTGTCATTTCTAATCCTCAAAGCAACCTGTAGCAGAGGCTGTCCACACTGCACAGAGGAAGAAATGGAGGCTCTGAAGACCATGTGAGCTCATCTGAGGCCCTGGGGTAGGAGTCAGGGCTCAGCCCCAGATCTTTCTGGTTACCAAACCCACGCTCCCTCTGTCAGCTAATGCAGCCTCAGCAGCAGAATGTTTGCCAGATGATGGATTTTAAAACCCATGAGTAGGGGTGCCTGAGTGGCTCAGTGGGTTAAAGCCTCTGCCTTCAGCTCAGGTCATGATCCCAGGGTCCTGGAATCAAGCCCCACATCGGGCTCTCTACTCAGCAGAGAGCCTGCCTCCTCCTCTCTCTCTGCCTGCCTCTCTGCCTACTTGTCATCTCTGTCTGTCAAATAAATAAATCTTAAAAAAAAAAAAAGGGAAAAAAAACCATGAGGAAACAGAAGCAATAGCTGCATAAAAGACAACTTGAGGGAAAAGCAGGAAGTCTCTTTGGTATCTCCTCTGAACAGGAAATAGACACACTGACCCAGACCCAGCCTGACCGTCTGCTTGAGGTACTTGCCAATGAAGCTTACAGATTACGTCCAAGCTGACATAGAGATTGTAAGTTCTTTGAGGGGGTGGCATTATGGAGCAGAAAAAGAACAGGACTAAAATTAAAGGTCCTGGGTTCTAATCCTACCCACCTTTGCTATGAACTTGTTGTGTGACCTTGAATAAGCCATACAACCTCTCTGGGCTTCTATTTTTCTGAGGACAATAGGAAGGGGTAAAACTACAGTAGCAGTTTCAGACCTGGTTTCCAGAGGCAGAACTTTCCCGGTGGAGGTGTTTTGGTGGAAGAATGGGATGACAAGGAGACCCATCTCCATGGGGACCTCCACTTCTCCTTCCAGGAAACTCCAGAGGGAACCCCAGGGATGCGTTTAAATCCACTGGGCTAGAAAGATGTACTAGAAAGGCCTAAGGTCCCATCTCTCACTCACTCTGACAACCCCTTCAAGGAGTATTTTCTGCCCTTAGGTGCTTACTGAATATTTTCTGTTGATCAGTGGGAATTGTTCCTGGATCATGTCCACCCAGCACATTCTCCTCCTAAGTGCACTGCTGCTTCCTCCTCCCTGACTTCTCCTTGCATCCTGTCATTGATTAGTTCTACTTGGCAACTCTGTCTTCATTTCCAATCCTCTCTGCCAAGTTCTTCTTTCCTCCTAGGAAGAGCTGGCCTTGAGGGCAATGATGCATATGTCCACAGGGGATTCTAAAAAGAAGGGACTTCCCAAAGTATGCATTTCTGTGATTTCCATGACCTTTCTCCACCAGAAGCCCTTGGGCCACTTCACTCAGCCCTGAAATGGAAGAGTAATATTTACTTCATCAGCTAAGCCTGCTCTAGACCCCATTAAAGGAGGAGGAGACAGGGTGTTTCCTAATCGATGATTCCTTTATTAAACTTTTATACCTTGCAAACTGTTACAGGACCTAAATCAAAACCAGGAGCTTACAGCTACAGGGAAAAATAAAGAGTTGTCTCCAACTCCTCTGTGTCAGTTTGAGTCTTCTCAGAGGCAGATACCAAAATGGGATTAGGGGCGCCTGGCTGGCTCAGTCGGTTAAGTGTCTGCCTTCAGCTCAGGTCATGATCTCAGGGTCCTGGGACAGAGCCCCGAATCAGGTTTCCTGCTCTGTGGGAAGTCTGTTTCTCCCTCTCCCTCTGCACCTCCCCCCTGCTCATGCTCTCCCTCTCTTTCAAATAAACAAATAAAATCTTTATTTTTTTTTTAATTTTATTTATTTATTTCACAGAGATCACAAGTAGGCAGAGAGGCAGGCAGAGAGAGAGGAGGAAGCAGACTTCCTGCTGAGCAGAGAGCCCGATGCGGGGCTCAATCCCAGGACCCTGAGATCATGACCTGAGCCGAAGGCACAGGCTTTAACCCACTGAGCCACCCAGGCACCCCACAAATAAAATCTTTAAAACAAGCAAACAAATTGGGCTTAGAAGCACCTGCAGCATGTTGCAGGAAACACCTGTAAAGGATAAAAGGGCACAATCAGGAGTCATCGGGGAGAGGCACAGCGAGAGGGAGGGACAGTAGACACAACAGCCTCAGAGGGCTGTCTTGGCCAGGCAATGAGCAGCTCCCAAGCAAGGCTGCCCACTGGGCAGGCATCCCTAACCCCAGAATCTCTGTCACACCAGTTAATGGCTGGGAGCAGCCCTGTCAATGTGTGGTCTTGGAGTGAAGGCCATGGCGGAGACAAAAGTGGACAGCTGGCAGCTGGCAGCGACCTACGCACCCCGAAGTCCTCTTGAAAGCCAAAAGAGAGGAGCACACTTGGCTGCCACACCCACACTCTTGAGTCAACTGATTTCACCCCCGTGACCGCCCCAAATTACAGCACCCTTGTCACACGTGATACAGACACTGTGGAAAGGGGGCCCATTCACTGGCTCCGGCCGTAGTCAGAAATGAATCAGTGGCAGCCTTTGAGGACCTGGAAGTGCCCGATTCTCTTAGAACATCCCCACCTTCACCCAATCTGCTCTCGGGCATTTAAGCCTCCATGCTGGGTGAAGGCCCTTTCGAAATGCAGGTGTAATGGCAGCATCTCCCACACTGAAGAGCACATTTCAGCTCATATCCCTTGAAATTTGATGGGACCTGGACAGCAGCTCTGGAAGAAAGCCTAGGAAGGTATCATTTCTCCCTCTTATGGACAGGAAAGTTGGAGCTCAGAAAGGCTGAGGTGACTGGCCCAAAGTCAGGTGAGTACATGAGAGAGGGCTGGGTGTAGAGCAAAGTCCTGACCCCCTTAGCTCACTCAACTAGTGTTTCCTGAGCCCCTGTTATGTTTGGAGCACTAAGAATACATCTATGTCTTGTTGACTGACAATGTCTCTGCCTTCGGGGAGCTTGTACTGTTGATGGGAGAGAGAGGCAATCCACATATAAACTGATTCATTTCCGACAGGTAAGGGATGAAGAAAATAGAGCAACAGAACCAGAGAGACTGAGAGACGAGAAAAGTGTCCCAGCCAGGGGCACTGGAGAGGGCCATGCCCTGTGGCAGGAACAGACTGACCTGGGGGGTGGTAAAGGGGGAATGTGGAGACCTAGGGAACAGGGGCAAGAGATAGGCCAGAGAATCCAGCAGGGGCTTCGTGGGTCCCCGTGAGTTTGGTTTTTATTCTCATTTCAATGGAAGCTGATATATGAGAGAGGCTTAAACAGAAGGCAAATCCCACCAGCTGTCATATTTTCAATACGTTTCTGCCGTGGGGGTGAGGACCCATCATTTGGGGTGCCTCCAGGTACAAAGATGATCATTAACTTGTTAGGAGGTGAATTACTTCACCCAAGGGATCTGTTCCTAGGGAGAAGGGAAGAGAGCAAGAGCAATACCACCATCCTGCCTCCATTCTTCACTCCTGCCCTACACAGTGCCCATGCTCTCTCTCAAAATCATGCTTCTTAACCTGGCTCTCACGGGAATCATCAAGAGCATTATAAAAAAGAATGTGTGTATGTATGTGTGTGTGTTTAATGAAGCCTGCTCTTAGTAATTCTGATTTAACTGGTCTGAGTTGAGAGACTGAATATACAAATGGACAACAGCCAGACCTTAAGTGACAATAGAACTCTGACCCACCATCTGCAGCAACCAGCCCAGAAAACCAAACCACAGCCTTTGTAGCAATTGGCCCCAAACACTCAGAACTTAATCAGTATCTGCCAGCTTTCCTAATTTTAGTCCCTGCTTCCAACTTCGAATCAACCAGGGAAAGTCAAATATGCATCCCTAACCAATCACACTGGATGCCCCACTTCTAGTTAGCCTACTTCCAGCTTCCCCATTTCCAGAACCCCAATCAGGGCATACCTGAAAGACTTCCTTTTTCTCCATTCATCTGCCTGCCTTTGAGTGTCTATCAAATGCAAGTGATGGTGGTGTTTGATTCTCTTGTAGTGCAAGCTCTGAATAAATAGCTTTTGAC
>ML105135.1:28319-44935 GCA_003697995.1 Taxidea taxus jeffersonii | reverse complement strand
GAAGTTGAATAGATGCTGGAATTGATGACTGTAGGGAATCATTTCCTTCCTTTGGTAACTACTTTGCTTCCTTTAATTCAGATTCAATTATTACCCTGTGGGTATAGTGATCTTTAAAATGTAGAGCATCTTGCACAAAAAGCAATGCAGGGGGACGTGATGCCATTCATGTTTTCAGTATAAGGCAGAAAGCTGGGATTATGGAAGCCTATTTTCCCCATGTTTTGATAGCAAGTTATTAACATAAGGCACCTCCCTCAGTCTCACAGGCAAGTCTTTTATTTTCTCCTTTTCCAGGTAAGAACTTGGGGTATTATAGACATGAGTGCCATTATTTTCCCTCTGTGGTTGTTCTGAAATTGCACAACTGCTCATAATGTCTCACTTCTATTTTTTGCTGGACCTTAGTGATTTTATTTCCCTGATGACGCCTTCAGTGGCCATCTCTAGGTAGTCACCAAGTGGGCATTGATTTCTTTCACATTTCATTCCTATTCTCAGAGACTCATTCCTGTTCCTGTAATTTAGTAAATAATAGAGATTTGTGTTCATATAATATCTTTAATACTGCCAAGCTCCTTACACTGTATTCTGTTCTTATTGTTGGACTTCCAAGAGTTTTATTACAATTTCAAATCTGAAACCTCTACTATGAAGATGGATCTGTAAGGCTCCTATTTATCAAATGTAATTGCTTTTTCCAAATTATGGCTTAAGATGGCTGCTAATTTGGAACAGCCTAAAAACATTTTTTTTTCTGCTTCCATTAAAAGACCTCTAACCACATCTTGGAGGCAGATGAACAGCTTACCAAGGGTCCGCTAGGAGCACAGAATTTGTAGCAAAATTGAGGTCTAGTGATGTATGTACTACAGAGGTATATTAGGTGTGGACAGGAAGGTCACTGGGCTGGAGGTCAGTGAGATAAAAGTTGCCAGCTGGTCAACAGAGGCAAAAAAGTAGGAAGAAGAAGAACAAAGACAAAGGAGTTTAATGAAATTTTCTGGCAACCCTGGAGAGGATTCTTAAAACTCTCCCACCTAGAGTTAGAGTTGCTGGGGAGAGGGGGGGTCGGGAGAGGGTAGTGGGGTTATGGACAATGGGGAGGGTATATGCTATGGTGAGTGCTGTGAAGTGTGTAAACCTGGTGATTCACAGACTTGTACCCCTGGGGCTAATAATACATTATATGGTTGTTAAAAAATTAAAATAAAAAAAGAGAAAACAAACAAACAAACAAGCAAAACTCTCCCACCTAGAGATTGAAATGGGCAAAGATTTTATTAGAAGAAATTCCCAGGGGAAAGAAGATGAGGAAGATGTTTAACAAATACAAGAAGTCCTGTCGAATTGTGAAGGGATTTTGACCCTGACTGAAGGAAATGGGGAGAGGAATGAATGGATGCACCCGAACTAGCATGTATCTCCCTACACTGCCATCCAGTCTAGGGAAGATTTAGCAAGACCACTGGGGTGTCCATGAATCAAATTCAGTCATCATAGGACTCCTGTGTCTTTCATGAATGGGCCTGCTTGAGTGGTCCTGCTGCATTCAGTCATCAGGTGGAAAACAAGATTTCTACAGAACGCAGAGAAAAATTTCAGAGTGTAGCAGGTGGGCCCTTGGCCAATAACTCAATAGTTAGTGGTGTGTAGGGCATAATCTCACCGAACCAGAAGACCCATATGAAGTTTACAATTCTGATATTCAAATATGCATGTTTTTAGAATTATGCTCATACAGTTTATGGCAACAACATATTTCTAGCATTTCTGATGTTCTTCGGGAATGAGAGAAAAGTGGAATAAGCCTCTGGCCATACTCCGCTGGAGAAATAATGAAAAATTGTTTCGGGCATGCCACTGCATGCACTATGCGTCTACAGAGTGGCCTCTCTGGTTTTTGTTTTGTTTTGTTTTGTTTCCCATAAATAGTGATCTCCAAGAGGACAGAGCCCATGCTTGATTCTGATTTATCAAAAACCCACAACAAAGAGGGAAAGAAAAATCCTGACCACCGCTCCTGGCTAGATCACATAATAATGGTGAGACCTTGGAAAAGTCATGTCACTTCTTGGGCTTTGTGTTTCTCCTTAATGAAATACTGAGTCTGGGTTAGATTGTTTTGAGATCTCTTTTGGCTGAAAAACGTTTAGCTTTGAATGGTCCCCACTTGAGTATCAGACAACAGCTCGAAAAATTAGTACATGCATCAAATTTATTTATAATTTGGAGAGACACTTTATATTTTATTAAAAGTATGTGAAGGAAATAAAACAAGTTGCCTTAATTATCCTTTAAGATCACATAATTGTGTAGGGTCTGGAGGGAAAAGCAGATTTGAAAATGATTGCAAAGAGTCAAAATGTGTTTCCACTCCAAGCTGCCCCAAGCCCTGAGCTGCACAGCAAGGAGCCACAAGTTCTCACACCCCCAAGGTCCTTGCGGACCATGTGCAGGCTACAGTGTCTTTCAATTTTTGATTTGCTACTTTCTCAGTGGAAGAAGCCTGAACAGGGAGCACATGATCAGTAGAGAGGATGTTTTGTTGTTGTTAGTGGAATAATTTTTTACAATATGCCCCACAGTTGAGGATGTTTGCCTGATACATTTTGAATCTAATGTGGGCAGTTGTTTCTGAAGCTTTCTTATTTAACAAAATTGTTATAAAATCATCCAGGATCAACAGATGAAAGTCTGGAGCCTTTTTAATTCATCAACTGTAATAAAAGTTTAGCTGGCCTTAATTAAATCAAAATACATGCACAGTCCTTGTTTTAAACATTTTCAATGTTCTCTAGAAAGAAGCATAATGTGATTTTTCAATGCATTAAATTCTTTGGAGAAGGGGCGCCTGGATAGCTCAGTGGGTTAAGCCTCTGCCTTCGGCTCAGGTCATGATCTCTGGTCCTGGGATCGAGCCCCGCATCGGGCTCTCTGCTCAGCCGGGAACATGCTTCCCCCCGCCCCCTCTCTCTGCCTGCCTCTCTGCCTACTTGTGATCTCTGTCTGTCGAATAAATAAAGAAAATCTTAAAAAAAAAAAATTCTTTGGAGAAGAACTGATGAGTGAATGAATAGTGGCAACTGGAAAAAACAGACCTAAGTAATGGCAAGAGTTTTGTTCTTAGAAAATCTACATGCCTTGAGACTAGTGTCGAAAACTTTTAGCTATAGATTTCATAATATAACTTACTGGCATCTGGTGTAAGAAAATCTAATCAATATTCATCAACGACACAACAATATCCTTCATCGTGAATTGGCAGGACAGATAGCTCTAGTAAATGGAGATTATACAATTTAACAGAAAGCCTTTTTTTTTTTGGATCTTGCAATTTTGCAACAAATAATGGAAGAAAACACAATTTGTTTTTTAAGATTTTATTTATTTATTTATTTATTTGACAGACAGAGATCACAAGTAGGCAGAGAGGCAGGCAGAGAGAGAAAGAGGAGGAAGCAGGCTCTCCACTGAGCAGAGAGCCTGATGCAGGACTCGATCCCAGGACCCTGAGATCATGACCCGAGCCAAAGGCAGAGGCTTAACCCACTGAGCCACCCAGGCGCTCCAAGGAAACACCATATTTAATCAAACCAGTGTGTGTGATAAAAGAAAAAGTCATTAATTTAGGCAATGGAGATAATGGGGAACATACCTAGATAAATGTACTCCATGGACAATCTTACTAGGAATTAGACTGAATGATACTGTCTTTGGCTAAGAGACCACAGAACCATCTAGAAGTTAGGGTTATAAGTATTGCCAGAGGTTGCCTGTACTTGGCAAAAATGTCGGAGGTATAATATTTCCCTAATGCATCAAAAACACTTATGAAGACGTTCAAAACAAAACAAAGAAAAAGGTATCTCCCTATTTTCCAGCATCTACCAAAATTACCACCTGGTTCTCATTTAATGTCCTGATCCTGTTGCCAACAGACCGAATGAAATTCTAATTCCAAGTAGCTGCCAGCAAGGATGCTGTCTTCCTGGTTGACCAAAAAGGATAGGACCCAAGTGGATTTTTAATGATTTTCATAGACACTCACTCTCCTGAAGCTAATTCCTTCTCAGTAGAAAGAAAAGCAAGAGTGAATTGATATGACAGCCTCTAATATCAAATAATGAGCTATTCTGAGGCATATGATAATTGCTTCTAGACATGGTCCTGCTATGAACTCACTTAGGTGCTTGGCACATGTCACTCAGAATTACTTGGGCTATTTGGGCTCCAGCAGAATCTGTAAAAGTAAGGGCCCTTCACATGGCAGTTTCTGGTCTGTGCATCTCCAAATCCCCTTCTGCTGCAACACTCCAAGACCATCACTGCACAAGATCCAGAGCACAAGATCATGAACTTCGGGAGCAGCTGAATGGGGAAAGCCACAGCAGCTCATTTAGCCTTTTAAACGACAGCCATTTTTATTGAGGATTTTTTGCTACTCCTCCACCTTGGAGAACTTTAGAAAATTTTTCTTGCTAGGCAGTTCCTCGTTTCATTTTTAAGGAGAAAGATATATTAGAAACCATCTTGTTGCACACCAGTGATCCTTAGGTCAACCAGCCCTCGGTATTTAGTTTGGTCCTGTAGGCCTGTACAATGTTTGAAAAGCAAGGCCACTAGGCAGGTGCTTTGTGGTGCAGGCATCTTAGCTTATGCTGATATACAGCTAGCCTCCTTTATGTATTAATGTTTTGTGCTTGAGCAAAACAATATTTCTTATTATATAGACCTGAGTCTGCATACCTTACACTGAGATAAACATTGCTTTTATATAAGACAGGAAAAGTAGACTGATACACAGAATTATTCTTAAAAATTATTTTTAAAAATTAGTACATATCCTTTCTCCCACAAAACCTAAAGGAATCATGTGATGCTTTGGGAAACCACTAAGAAGACACACACACACACACACACACACTCACTCACACAAGACCAATTCAACTTTGATAAAGTTATCCAGCAGTTCTACAGTTAGAAATATTTTTTAAAAAGAACTTCTTGGGCACCTGGGTGGCTCAGTTGGTTAAGCAGCTGCCTTCAGCTCAGGTCATGATCCTGGAATCCCGGGATCGAGTCCCACATCAGGCTCCCAGCTCCACGGGGAGTCTGCTTCTCCCTCTGACCTTCTAGCCTCTCATGCTCTCTCTCACTGTCTCTCTCTCAAATAAATAAATTAATTTAAAAAAGAAAAAAAAAAGAACTTCTTAATTTTTAGCCCATATGTATGTTTATGGAATTTGGAGGAACAAAATTGTATTTGAACTTCACATACAAAGATGGGGAGCATGAGATGGGGGCTGTTCATTGAGGGATACCAAAATCTTTCCAAACCTTTGGCCCTGGAATCATGACATTGTGCTCCTCACTGGGCAGAAGTGGAGTCATGGCTTTCTTTTCTGTCTCTCCAGAACCTCCAACCTTCTCCCCGACTTCACAATTCTCAAGAGTATTTTGCTGATAGAGAATTTATCCTGAGAAATGAATTACTAAAACTCTGTACACAATACAGTTGTCTTGGTTTCTTTAGTTGGCCCCAGTTGGCCCTTATAAACTTGAATTTAGATGCCTTGAAGAGTATAGACTAATTTTCTCCTTTCTCTGGAACTAGGACAGAGCATTTCACATATTTTCTTGGGTTAATTAACCATTCTTGGAATTTCTGGCATCTCAAAGTGTTAAAGAGTTCTTAAGAGCAACATAGTCTAGCCATCTGTCAGACACAAATCCCATCCATCTCTTCATGCTGATTGCTGACACAAAGCATGTTCATTCCTCTCTCCTGGAAGAGAAGAACTCCCACCCTCATAAAGTGTGCCATACCAGCTCTGGGCAGCCTGACTTGTTAGAAGCTCTACTTTTAGCTGAAATCAGTTTCCCTGTTCTTTAGTCATATTGTCAGTTCTGCACTTGGGCTCATTCATAATAATGACATTTCTTACAACATTTCAACACAGCTATGAGATCCCCGCATTGCTGTATTTTGCTGTGTGCTAGACATTTCTAATTCCTTCAACCATGGCTTCCTAGCCTGATGGCTATTTAGTCAACTTGATCTAATCAGTTTTCACTGGAGGACCATGCCCAGCTCAGGACAGAAGACTTTCCATTGTTTCTTTCATTCCTGGGCAGAAATTCCAGCTCAGTCCTGGATGTGCTAGCATCTAAGGCAACTTTTTGGGCAATTACCCATTCTTGACTACTATGTAAAAGAGGAAAGTTGGCTTCACTGGGGGGACTAATGAAGCAGGACATAGCTGCTAAAAGTTTACTCCCACACCGTGAGCTCTGCTGTCTGGTCCCGTTCCCAGTGCCTCCCAACAGAAAGTCTTTGCATGTGCTCTTCTTCTCTGGGTCACTGTCCTCCAGCCCCATAGCCCACCCTCCGTATCTATGTAATTCCTGTTTATCTGCCAGAACTCCGTCAACACTGCCTGTCCCAAACAGGGTCAAAGGTACCACTACCTGATCTCGGTAGAGCACATGTTTCTCATCTGCCGCATTTACCACATTTACATTGTGACATTTCCTTGTGTGGTTATTTGATTCCTGATTATCTCCTCCTTTAAACAGTAAGCCAGCTGGTCTGTGGTTCCCAACGGTGTCCCCAGTATCCCCTGTACTCCTTGCTTAGTATCTCTATTTAGAGGATGCCCAATAAATATAAGTTATAGTATTTAAATTCTGTGCTTCATAAACATGGTACAAATTTCCCTGAAAAAAATCTATTTCTGATAAATACAACATATATGGCTCACTATAAACTTCTCCTTCCATTTCATCTGCCAAATAATAAAATAAAATATAATTTTTTCCTTCTTCAAAAAAAAAAAAAAAAAAAGTTTCCTTCCTGGAAACACATAAGATTTATAGCTCTGTTCCTCAACTTTTACAAAATTGAGTATCACTATGAACAAAAAAATGAAAATTTGGTTCACTAATGTTCCAAGTTTAAAAATATTTTTATTTATTTTCATATCTCCAATATCTTGTCAGTCTCTAATTTTCATTTGAGAGATATATTTGGTTTTCTTCATAGGTATGTGTTGTTGCAGTATTGTTATCACTGAAATTTCTTGATTATCATTGTTTTCTTAATAATTTTGTATGAATGTTGTCTGTATTTCCTCCTCATTTTGTATCCCCATCCCTCCTAACTCGCCCAGAACAGTTGTATGCAGAGACAGCTGACTCAGGTTTTTAAGGCTAAGCTTCTTGTTCACAGTAATGTCTTCTGCATGCTTTTTTTTAACTATAGGGTGTGTGTGTGTGTGTGTGTGTGATGGGGTGATTGTCTTCCATTTCTGCAGGATCCTTAATTTTCCCATCACGTACTTCTCCCATCTCATGTAGTTCTCCTTGACGACCACCTCTGCTAGGTCTTCTCTTCCTTCCTTGTTAAAATGTCCTTCTATCTCAGAAGCAAGGGCACCACTTCATGCATCAAACTCTGTGCATTTCCACCTCCTTCTTGTCCCTATGCTCAGGGCTCTGACATGCCCAGCCTTCTCTCAGCACTTTCTCTCCCAGGGTTGCACTTGCTGGTTTGGAAGGTTGATTGTACCTGTGTTTCATTGCTGTCACTCACCCCCAGAAATTCCATACCTGACTCCTCTTGCCCAAGCATACTGTATGTTTTCTGAAGACTTTCTGTGCAAATATGAGATCTGGGGGTTTGGATTTGGATTTACTGCTTAGAGGTAATTTAAAGTAAGTAATATACTTTCTTTCTTAATTTGGCTAAGGCATAGCAGTGGAAGGTGTTTTGTTTGTTTGTTTTGTTTTTTTGTGGGGTTTTGTTTTGTTTTTAAAGATTTTATTTATTTTAGAGAAGAGAATGAGTGCAAGCTGGGAGAAGAGAGGGGTTTGGGAGAGGAAGAGGGAGAAAAAATCCAAAGCAGATTCTGTGCTGAGCAGAGACCCAAAACAGAGTCCTGAGCCACCCAGGTGCTCTGTGGTGGAAGGTTTTATTTGCCCTCTTTTTTATTCATTACATTGAAAAATGTAGGGAAATGTTGAAATTTAGGTGACACCATTCGGCAAACTGAAGTTCAAAATGAGAATTTTGAAAAAAAAAACTATCAGGAAGGAAAAGTTAGAAAATATATTCATTCAAGATAATTTACTGACTCTTCTTTCTTTACCTTCTTGCCTTATGATTATGTTGTGCTTTCTGAGTTAAGTCTACATGTTCCTGGAGCTCTCAGCAGCAAAAGAGAGAAGCTATTCCTGAAGGGTATATCTTCTGCTTTTGGTTTAAGGATAAAAGCATCTGAACCTTAGTTGGTGGGGAAGTAATAAAAAGGATAAGCGCTAATGTGGGAATAGCTAAATAACTCCAAAGACTACAAAGCTCTAGTCACAAACACTTATCTATAAAATGTTATTTACAAAAGCAACTCTTCCCTGGGTGATCCATACAATCCTAAGGACTAGGCTGCCCACTAATACCTTTCTTGTTCCTACTGCTTTGTTTCTAGGCTATCCACATGCTCAGTAAGGTCACCATTTTTAGGAGAGTCAGGATAACTGAGAAGTCTGGCCTGTTTTATACAACCCAAGTTTAGAAAAACAAAATTCACTTCTTTAGCTGCTCCATATGTGTGCATTCCATAGGTTGCAAATGTAAATTTCCAAACTTCCATGAATAATATTTTCCGGCAGTTTTTCAAGGAAAACAAAAACTAAAGAGTGATTGTAACATGTTCTAATTGATTTCATTAGCCCCCTACACTATAATCATCAGATTATAAATATATAATGCAAGAAGATAATAATATAGCACACAATATATTTGATATAATAAATAAGCAGAACTTATTTGCATCACTGTAGGTAATCTGAAGCTTACTTTCAAAGTAGTTTGTCCTTGTGTCTTTTAGGTTACTTCATTTTACCTTATTAGATTTTCAGTTAAGCTTGAAAGAAATAACTTTGAGGAAAAACAAAAATCATGAATCCCACTTTTTTATTTTTAATTTAATAAATATAGGTTATGATCTATATAATATTTTCACCAGAATGAATAAATTAAAAATTAATTAATTAATATTGAGAGGAAGATAATGGAACAATAAGTAACTGTCATTGTGCAGAAGATTGACATTTAAAGGATTTAAATGTAAAATTATGTTTTTGAAAGGATATTATTTTTTAGTATGGTAATTGAACTATCTACAAGGAACAGCTCAAGGAAGACTCAAATTAAATTTGCCAATGTTTTATAAAATATCCATGAATGTTTTTAACTCTCATTACTTGTAATGGCATAGTCACACCTATAATGGACATAAACCAGCAGCTATTCAAACTTGCTCTTTCTTAGCAGAGTAGTGGTGGGATTTAAATAATCCACTCCTCTCCAATAACACTGATATGACTAAGGAAAAGATAATTCTTATCTCATCCAGTTCCATAGTAATTTCTTTCCCCCATACCCCAGAACCTAGGTTAATGCTAATCAAAGTATGGTGTTTCCCTAAGGGAAATACTTTTCTAGAGTGCCTTACATTTATGTAAAGATAAATGTCATTATTTATTCCAATGTGAGTCAGGTATTACTTGTGTTCAAATGTATCTTATCTGCATTCTATTTTAACAATTTTTGATATCATATTACCATATCTATTTTATAGTTAATGAAACTGAGGTACTCAATGGCCATATGATGACACTTAAAAACCTAGAACTGTCTAAAGCTGACAGTTTAAAACACAAGATCTGACCCTGCTAGAGGCTTTCACCTGTTCTCAGGAATATTCGTTAATTACAGCAGTGTTTATTTTCTTCCTGTTATTAGCTTTTTTTTTCTTTTTTGTACTGGTATACATACATAGTAATTATTTTCTGGACCAGGAAGATAGATAATAACATGGAGCTCCCAGAACTTCTTATTCCCTTGATAATTATAAAGTTTCTTTCATTTGGTTTCTTGTGTGGAAGAGAACATCTATGACATTAATGGACTGACTTAATTGAAACATTGACAAGCTACTCTTTTCCCTTGAGAAAACATTTTATTTATTTTCTTAAATGTATGTGGACCTGTTCCTGGGAGGTTCATTTCTCCAGCATTCTTTTTTCCTTTTTGACATTATAACACTGTTGAGTGGTAACAGTGAGTATTCTAGAAACCCTTTGAAAGTTTCACAGAAGACATACCAAGGTGCCACCTTTCCTACTATGAATGGAAATAAACTGGGGGAAGATACATCAGTAGTTTTTTTTGTATTGTTTTGCCTTTCAAATCCACTCTATTGTCACTATTCAAAAATACAGAAAACAAGTGTTAAAAAACATTTGTGTGCTGATATCATGATGTGGGAGTAGTGATCTCCATAAATTTCAGGCCTGAGGTCATTCTTAAGAAATGTGTATGTACAATTGTATGGTATTGTAGGGAAGAGTTAGCTATCCTATCCTCTTTCTGATATCTGTCAGGATTTCTTCATTTCAACCACATCAACTCTTACTCTCTACTCTAATGATCCGTAGTTTACTCGACTGCCACCTCTTTTTCCTTAAAGAGCAATTGGTAAAACTTTGCATTCTTATAATCAGGAAGTTCTTTAGTTTTAATAAATGAAAAAGAATGATGTTCTGAGTACCTATTTCGTGGTAACTTACATCAATACCCATGAACAACATCCCCATTTAGATTTTGGGGCTCTGTTTAGCTATCAGGAGACAGTATAACATATTGGAAAGGGCACTGAACTAAAACTAAAGAAAACCAAATTTGGTCAGGATTCTGATACAAATTCTCTGGACCTCATCTGCAAAATAAGAACATTCATCCAAATAACTCCCAAAGCCCTTTCTAATTCTGAAATGGCACATATCAAAATGGTCTCTTTCTACTGAACATGGAAAAAATAAGTTTGAATCTCAAGGAGGTGTTCCCTGACCTAAATTATTATGAGGCATCGGATTTTTGCCAAAGGAACTTGAGAATTCTTCACAAGAGTTGAAAAAGGGAAAATCATCTCCCTAGACTAAGGTACCTGCACACTTCCAAAAAAGCATGAGGGTTAAGCACTAGAGGAATTTTCAAGGTCCCTGACCAGAAGATTCTCAGATTCACTTGCAACTGTTCATCAAAACAAGTGAAAATAATATTCTAGGATACTGGGTCTGCTCAGTTGGTAAATGTGCTTAGTGTGGTCAGCTCCAATGACAATAGGAGACTCTCCCTGCTCTTCCCTGATGCTCTCCAGGTGAGGGTGTCTCTATTTGAATATTTACTAAAATCATGGAAGACACTTCTAACTTGGCCGCACAGCCATTAACTTAGATAATCAATGACACGTAATAGGAGAAGCTTTTATGTACTTAGGAGTTGGACAATTTACTAGGTTATTTTGACATCAAATCCTTAGAACAACTATATGAAGTAGTATAATACAATGATGCTTTAGTCTTATTATAAAATGAAAAAAAATTGTGAAGTTTTGTCAGAATTAGTGCAATCTTGCACATAATGCATCTTAATATTTGGTTTGTGCTGAGCTCTACACGAATTTAAATTTTTGTGTAGGCACTTTGTAACTAAGGGCCAACAGGATTCCCAATATCACACAGGGAAAGTTATAGTTCCTGTTTCCATCAGACAAAGGAGGAAAAAAAAGGCATAGTATACAGCAGAGGTTCAGTCCTCAGAAAGCTTAAAAGTAATCCGTTAAAGTTTCTTTTAAAGGTTCTAACATACCTGATTCATGCAACATAAATACAACATAACTACAAAGAGCAGGACTATTTAAAGGAATACAAAAAACAAAAACAAACGAACACACACACAAAACCTTCACCAATATATAAAATTCACAACGTCTGGCATCCAATCAAGAACTATCAGGCATGTTATAAAGCAGGAAAATACAGATTTATAGTTATAATAAAAGCCAGTAAATGAACACAGACCCAGAAATTATAGCACTGATGGGATTACAGACACAGAAACTTAAAAAATAATTATTATAAATGTGTCCTATAAGTTAAAGATGGTAGAGAAAAATGAACATAAAGAATAGAAAATGTAAGTTATAAAAAAGACTCAAGGAAACCTCTAAAGATATAACACATTGTATCTGAAATGAAAAGTGTGTTGGATGGGATCAATAGCATATTAGATACTTTAGAAGAAAAGATCAATGAACTCAAAGACACAGAAATATAAAGTATGCTAAAATAAAGCACAAGGAGGCATAAGATTGAAAAAAAATAGAGCTTTAGTAATGTGAAGGACAATATCAAGCAGTCTAATAAGTGTATTCTTTGGATCCCAAAAGGTGATAGGAGGTATAAAAAATATTAGAAAAAATTGTGACTTAAAACTTTCAATTTAATGAAAACTATTAATGCACAGATCCAAGAGGATCAATGACCCTGAGGCAGAATAAACAAAAGTAAAACCACTCCAAGGCATAAAGTGATGGAATTGCTGAAACAAAATAATAAAGTAAAAATTTTAAATGTCATCAGAGGAAACATAGGAATAAACGTAGGAATGACAGCAGCTTTTTCACCAGAATCTAGGAGGAAAAGAAAACAGAGTGGCATAAGAATATTTCATAATCCTAAATCAACTATAGAAAAAAGCAAGTTCAACGGTTCTAGGAGCTCTCAGAAGGACAATATTAGTTCATGATCCTACCATCTAGTGTGGAAAACCAGCTTTCACATAACTCATCACATTTAAAAATATAATTTAGTGGGGCACCTAGGTGGCTCAGTCAGTTAAGTGTTCAAGTCTTGATCTCAGTTCAGGTCTTGATCTCAGGGTCGTGAGTTTCAGGGTCGTGAGTTCCAGGCCGGTGTTGGGCTCCACACTTGGTGTGGAGACTACTTAAAAATTATTTACTTGTTTTTTCTATTTTCAGAATCTAACGCCATTGGCTACAATAAAATTGAAGAAGAAAGGATCTCTGCATATTTTGTGCAGTGATATATTCCAGTCACCTAGAACAGTATTGGGTGAAGAACAGTATAAACATTGACTAAGAGTAAACTTTTCTTTCTGAATCATAATAGTAAAAGAATAAAGTTTAGCTTCTCAGTTGAGAAGGTTTTATAATGATGGTGATTTACTTCCAGTTTAGATAGTTGAGGTGTACTTTGTCTTGATGGAAATGATTTAAAAATAATAGGAAGAAGACAGTGTTTGAGATAGATTTTAGAAATTAGGTATTAGCTAGAGGGGGACTGTGGAAAGAAATATTCAGTTATTTTAGTTGCTGCTTTATGTTCTTTTTCTCAAAGACAAGGTGAGTTAATTGTCTCAACATTAAGATGACAGCAGTCTTTGAAATAAATTCCTCTAAGGATCAATAGTTCTCTGTTAAGGTTATTTGCTATGAATGAATAGTTAATTTATCTGTTAAACTAAATAATAATCTGAGAAAACAACCGCAAGTCTGGTGTATCTTTTGTTCAGTATCCTAATTTTCAGTTTAAAGTAAAAACGAATTGTAAAACCAGTCTTGCTATTTTGCACTTCCTGACACTTATCTCTCCTTCTTTAGTGATGAATAGAATTTTAAGTGTTACAGGTGACCTCTAAAGTTTCTGGAGTCTCTAAACTGAGTGTTTAAACTCATTTTGTAGAAAAAGGAAACCAGAGAGGTCTTGTGATTTACTTATTATAATATAGCTAATTATACATGAAACCTATTTTAGTTATACATTCCATTATTATATATCACAACCTATATGTTTTCAAATATAGTGTCACGCATTCTGTTGTGGGCTTTTAGCAGCCAATATTACTTAAGAATGCGGTAGGAAGTTTCTATTCTAGCAGCCAATATTTTTTGCATTTTCCCATTGCAAACAAACAAACAAAACCTCTGTTGTGTTTTAGACATGTAGGCCCACCATAGAAGTGTTTCTTTCACGTTCCTTCTCAGAAAATATATTCAGACTATTTTACGGAGGCTTGATTTACATAACTACCTATTTAATGTTGACATACAAAAAGCTCTTAGAGGGAAAGAAAACAATTGGCAAAGATTTCTTCTGGGCAACAATATTATTCAATTTATTATTTATACTCTGTCAAAGGGCTGATGTTTCTTAGACATGAGTGACAACAGCACAGAGAAATGGAAGGCAAGATAGGAATCATGAATTTTTTGCGATATTCATTGGCTTATGTTTTTATTTTGCTTAGGCCTTAATTTTTTTGTTTTAGTCCAAAGTGTGTTATCATTCCTCGTTTAACAGTTAGTGACTCTTTGGTAAAGAAAGGTAATGGATAAAATTTTTCTGATAAAAAATATTGAAAAATCTTACCCTACACCCCAACAATCGCACTACTGGGTATTTACCCTAAAGATACAAATGTAGGGATCCAAAGGGGCATGTGCACCCAAATGTTTATAGCAGCAATGTACACAATAGCCAAACTATGGAAAGAACCTAGATGTCCATCAACAGATGAATGGATAAAGAAGATGTGGTGTATATATACAATGGAGTAAATGGAGTACAATGCAGCCATCAAAAGAAATGAAATCTTGCCATTTGCAACAATGTGGATAGAACTAGAGGGTATTATGCTGAGTGAAATAAGTCAATCAGAGAAAGACAATTATTATATGATCTCCCTGATAAGAGGAATTTGAGAGGCAGGGCAGGGGGCTTGGGGGTTAGGGAAGGAAAAATGAAACAAGATGGGATCGGGAGGGAGACAAACCATAAGAGACTTCTAATCTCACAAAACAAACTGAGGGTTGCTGGGGGTAGGGGGTTAGGGAGAGGGTGGCTGGGTTATGGACATTGGGGAGGGTACGTGCTATGGTGAGTGCTGTGAAATGTGTAAGCCCGGTGATTCACAGTGCTGTATCCCTGAGGCAAATAATACATTATACGTTAATAAAAATAATTTTTAAAATATTGAGCAATCTTGCTCCCTGAGTATTTTTTAAATTTCTTTTCTCTTGGTTTTGTTGAATTACTTGAAATCAGATATTTAATTATCTTAGCAATAATGTATTACATTTTAATCCTTTGGCAAAAAAATAGCTTTGCAAGTTCAAAATACAAAAAATAATCTTACATCTTTAATTGTAACTTCATTTTATCCTCAGGCATTATGGAGCCAGAATTTTTAATATATATATATATACACATATATATATGTATGTATGTATGTATTGTATAACCACAGATGTATTTAGAATTCAAATATCCTTAAATCCATTGGATGCAATGGACCTCTTCTTGCTTCTTTTTCTTCCCGACTTGAAATTGGAAATTTTACTTAATTTATAGCATCTCTTTCAACATGCTGACACAAAGGGTAGACTTTTTTACCCATGTTTTATATAGTCTGCATTTCACATCAGCTATCACACACTGATCAAGGGTGAATTGTCTCCTAATTATGTTCTGTTATTAGCATGAACGCTCAATCTACTAAAAGCAAACACCTATATTAAATTGCAGATGGTTTGTAAGATCTTGATAAATGATCACCGTGGCAGACAGAGTCACTTCTGCCTCAGCTGATTACCATTGGGGCTAATAGCACTTGGTGTTTCTCTGCATAGCTCATTTGAGAACCTTGGTACCTCTCTGTGATCGGTGTTGGGGGACTGCCGCTGCCTCTTACGGAAACAAAGTCAATTACAGAATCTCATTGTATAGCCTATGATTTAGAGTAGAATTATAATTTGTTGGCTGTAACATTTAATCCTCAGGAGGCCTTAGAAATACTTCAGGAAACAATACAATTACTAGGAAATTCATTATTTGATGCTTGTTTTGGGAAAATAAACACTGACCAAAAGGCTCAACTAATAAAGCAGTCAGTTGGAAGAACGTTTGCCACATCCTTTTGGGAAAACATGCTGTAAGCCTTTAGAAGAAAGGCTTCTGGCCATTCAATTCTTCATATTCTCTTGCCATACTTAGCACTGCATGCTTTATTTGATGGGCTTAATTCCCATTTTACTCTGCACTATTTTTTAAGTGGACTGATTTCCGTGTTTTGGTTTTTTTGCCCAAGAACTTAGAGATAAAGCTTAAGTGCCTAGTAGCACTTTGGGGGCAGTGGTATAAAAACATTGTATTCCTGCTAAGGTTTGTGCCCAGTATCTCCACACTGTTTGTCTTTCTGGTCATACAGTAATAAAGTTTTTCACCTGATTTCCTAACTAATACATAAATTGATGCTAATCATTTTCAGGCTCCTGGAAAGTTTTAGTTAAAAAGGAATCTACTCAGTTCTAAGCTTTGCATGTCAGAAGATAGAGGGTAAAGTTGAAATGTAAAAAGCATCACGAATAACTGAACTAATCCTCAATGAGTTAGGAAAAGTAAACAAATCAATCCCTAATTTCATTTTCAAGTAATGAGCATAAAGGACCATTTACAAATGGTCCTTCAAACCAGAGCCCCAAACTGAAATCTGCTTCTGGACCAGACTGTGAATTTGTCCAAGCCCACTTTTAGCACATTCTCTTTGCCAGCTCTTCAAACCCCATTTCCTGGGCCCACTTTTCATAAGCTAATCTCTGGTTGTCCAGAACTTTCCATGTGGTATTCATTTCATTCTTCTTCTCTTTGGCATGGTGCCACATGATCCAATGTTTCCAGACTTTATCACAACA
>ML105135.1:14637-27919 GCA_003697995.1 Taxidea taxus jeffersonii | reverse complement strand
GCACTTTTAGACCAGTACTTTTCAATGGGGGTGGGGGGGGAGGTGGTGAGTTTGCCCCCCTCAGGAATGTCTGGCAATATCTGAAGATACTTTCGATTGTCATAATGTGGGGAAGGAAGAAGGGAGTGCTCCTGGCCTCTAGTGCGTAATACACAGGATGTTGCTAAATATCCCACCTACAATGTAGGACAGCCACCCACAGCAGAGAGTGTTTTGGTCTAAAAGGTCAAATAGTGCCGAGGTTGAGAAAGCCTGCTTTAAAGAGAGTAGGGCACCAGGAGCTGCTGGGGGAGGGTGGATTGATCTTGCCCAGGAGGAAAGAAGACTCCAGTCCTTGGAGTCAGAGCCTTAACTGCAAAGCAACCAGGGCTTGCCTGGTGCTGGGAAAGGGAGAGAAGGCAGAAGCTTTGTAGGATTTAAAATTTTGTTATATTGGCACATAAACTAGCAGCTAGATCCAAACAAATACACTTAGCACTTAACGAAGTTATTAAATTGAATTGGAACCCCCAGTGAGTGACCTCATGAATTCCAAAAGTGAGGGTCTCCTTGCCTGTGCTGGGAGAGGCACCCCAGCTGAGGCACTGGAGATGGCCCTGGTTCAGCCCAGTCACCAGGGGGCAGAGTGGAGGCCCATGTCTAAACCCGGCTGCCTAAGGGTCCAAGCCCCGGGTCGCCCTTCTTCAAGTGTTAGCAATATCTGCTGTACCCACTTGTCAGCCTGCAGGGTCATGGAGAGGCTCTTCCTTGTGGAGGGAAATCTCATCTTACTTTCACTGTACTATGGAGAGGGCAGGTTCTTCGCCATGTTCCAGATTCTCACACCAAGAAAATGCTCTCTATTCAAAACGTCTCATGCTGGGGTCCATTCTGACCTCAGACTCAGCCACTACCTGGCTCTGTTACTCAAAAGGAGATGATCTTGAAATTTAAAAAGACAACTGAAGTATTTCATTGTAAGTATTAACTCGGTTAAGGGCTTTTGCTCAGTTCCAAATTCCTAAATAGGCTTCATTTAAAGGCCACAGAGGTACCAAGTGACAGTTTTAACACCGGTCATCAATTCGAAAACACTAGAGAGTCTAAGAGAAAACATACAATAAGTCTCCCACCCCACCCCCGCAGTCATTATGTAGAAAAGAGAGAGAGAAAATCCCCTCCTCACCCCGCGGGCCCCTTTTGTGTTGTTCCTGCCAACGCAGCAGCCCTCCTGCTATATAGACGCGCGCCAGGGCGGCCCATCACTGACCTCCATCACCAGCCATGGGGAAGGTGAGCCCAGCGCAGCCGCAGGCCAGGAGGGGCCCCGCACGCTGGGGCCCGGGGCCAGGCCTCTGAGCCTTTCCCTCCCTTGCCTTGCAGATCACTTTCTACGAGGACCGGGGCTTCCAGGGCCGCCACTACGAGTGCAGCAGTGACCACCCGAACCTGCAGCCCTACTTCAGCCGCTGCAACTCGGTGCGCGTGGACAGCGGCTGCTGGATGCTCTATGAGCGCCCCAACTACACGGGCTGCCAGTACTTCCTGCGGCGCGGGGACTACCCGGACTACCAGCAGTGGATGGGCCTCAGCGACTCGGTCCGCTCCTGCCGCCTCATCCCGCACGTGAGTCCGGCTCCCCAGGCCCTGCCGCGTCCTCCCGCCACATGAGCGCTCCAGACACGGCTTTCAGACTAGGGGGCGGCAGCCTTCTGTGGCTGGCTCTATGTTCTCCTTTCCTTTCTGAATATCTCTAAGGTTTTCTTCCACTGAAAATGTGGTGCAGTGCTTTTAATTTAAAGGTTTATTTTGCCTTGCTGAAATGAAACTCACCTCTACTGGGAAAATTCCCGGTGCCCATGGCTCAGGTGACGAATAAGCAACATGTTGAAACTGGTTCATCAGGTGGCCTGGGACCAGTTCCTCGGGCTAGTTCTCTCTCTCTTCATCTGTAAAATGGGGCCAATGAAAGTAGCTAAGTCATAGGGTCGGAATAAGGCTGAAAGGAGAGTACCTTGCACATGGCAAGCCACACTTCCCCTAAATATTAATTATTATTATTATGAACATCAAGCCCCGCTTTTTGTTCAAAACAAATAACCAACGAGCTGATTCCGGCAGCTCCTGTAAAACCCACTGTTCCCCAAATCAGCCCCTGCAGCCTGAAATCCCACAGTTGGGGATTCTCTAATCTATGACACAGTCCTGTGGAAATGTGCCGCTTTTGCAAAATGTGAAACTCAACCGACTCAAACCCATGCCTTGATGGACCCAGATGAACAGCAAGAACCTGAAAGTCTGGGTTTCTCTTTTCCTGTCTGGACTTTTCTAATTACAGACTGAACTACCCAGTCATTAGCATCTCATAAAAAAAGAAAAGTCTAGAATGGTTATGCCACATGCGCCAGGCTGCCGTGAAGACCAAATTAAATGATGTACATGTGGGACCTTTCCCAACCGCAGGAGATTCCTTATTAGCAATCTTTCATACTGTGGGACGATCACTTGTGAGAACTTCTCCTAAAGAGTGTTCAGTGGTGGGAGAAGGAAGACACTGAGACGATCAGCGCCTTTTGAGAAGGGAGATAAAAGAAGAGCAACTGCTCAAGGAAAGACAGGCAGGATTTGCTCCAGACAAAAAAGCCTAACTTTCCATTTTTTCTAAAGGTTTTATGCTCCCTTAGTCCTGGGCAGGTGTCCTTCATGATCTTTGGCTTCCATGTTTATTCATTACCTAAAGCAGACTTGCAGAAGCATATATTAGAACTGAGGAATAAATCTCATCTTTTGTGATGGCTCTTGCCTTTCAGGATCTTAGAGTAGCAGGGCTTAAAGTAGATGGAAGGGACTAGGGATTGCCTGGGCTAGACTTTCTTTTTGAATTTCCACCAGTCTGCGACTTCACCTGAAGTAAAAGTAACTTGGCTTCTTTTCCCACTAGCTTCTTCTAATACTCTTGAGATTCAAAATTATAACTTTCTTTTCCAAGGGATCCTTTTTAAAAATTTATTTAAATATCTAATTATTTTTATGGCATCCAAGGATCACTTCAGTCCACTATAAGCCCATAAAGGTCAGAGAAATATATATATAGTTACTTAAGAATGATACTAACTAGGGCCAGCATGTATGATTCATATAGGTTGTGGCCCTAGAAACTCTAGGGAATGCCATGCATAATTTGATCTAGGTGAATGATGCCTTCTTCAGTTTTGCAATATACAGCTTATTCAACTGTACACAGCTGCCCTGGTGTTGCCTATCTTTAAAACTTGTCATCTTTGATATAGAAAAGATAAAGAGATGCCCATTCCCCTTGTGGGGTGTGTGACTGGTTGCAAAGGGCTAGTTTTTCTGACTTCTCCTCATCTGCTGATTACCAAACCCACAGGCCAGCTCCCACAGGATCAGGATCTACGAGCGAGAGGACTACAGGGGCCAGATGGTAGAGATCACTGAGGACTGTTCCTCGCTTCATGACCGCTTCCACTTCAGTGAGATCCACTCCTTCCATGTGCTGGAGGGCTGCTGGGTCCTCTACGAGCTGCCCAACTACCGGGGACAGCAGTACCTGCTGAGACCGGGGGACTACAGGCGCTACCATGACTGGGGGGCCACGAGTGCCCGAGTGGGCTCAGTGAGGAGAGCCGTAGATTACTATTGAAGTATTTGTACTTTACCCTACTCTCCGTCTGGAAACTAATAAAATATTTCCTGTGTGTTTGATGCAATTATGTGGTCTTGTCTGCCTTTTAGGCTGAGCAGAATGCAAGCTGGGAGTAACATGGATTTGCTTACACATATCAGTGGAAAGGGTGGTATGGGGTAGCAGTTGAGAACACAGCCTCTGGAGCTCAAATGCCTTGTCCAAATCCTTACTAGCTATAGGTGATGGGGCAAGTTCTTAGCATTTCTGTGCCCCAGTTTCCCAACTTGTAAAACTCAGGGTAATAATATTCTTCATCTCTTAACATTATGATGTGGATTACATGAGTTTTTATTTTAAAGTCGCTGACATAGTTTAGTTTTGCATATAGTCGTTTCTAGGAAGGTGTTCTATAAGCTTACTGGCAGAACACCTCATCACCTTCTTAGTACTCTTCCTTAGTAGACATCTCTTTTGTAGATTGCATTAAGTGGGACAGCTGAGTGATAGAGTTAGATAAGTTTGCTAAGATAACTGTGTCTGATATGACTTGGGTCTAAACATATATGACTGGCTGAATAGATTTATTATTTATGTATCCAGAGCATAAATATAAGAACAAAGTGTCACCTAAGCAAATAACCCAAATGACTCTTCCAAACATTTTTTTTTTACTTATGGGAGGTACAGAGCACTCAGGTAGTGGGTGCACTGATAAGAATGAGCACAGAATGACAAAAGTAAAGGCAGGTGGTACATGATCAGGAAAGTAAAATGCAATCATGGCAGATGAAGTTCCTCAGATGAAACCTACTTAGGTGTTTTATTACATCACAAGATTTGAAGTGTAAATACTAGACTTCTCAACTTCAGAGGTTTATCATGTACCTGAGAAAAAAAGAAATTTCTTTCTAGCTTAGGGTTTGTTTTATGGTAAAAATGGCAGCATCTTGTTGAAATATGGTCTTGGGGAGCTGAAGGGCCTTTATTATGAAAGAACCACTGCAAGCAATTTTCTATTTTAAAAAAAGAGAAGAGAAAGAAAGGGAATATGTTCAGCTAGGAAATATGTTGTTTTCAAAACTTCAAGCATTAGAGGAATAACACAGTCAGATTATTTATGCCTAACATTTTATTTCCCTAACACCCATGCATGCTCCAAGGTATGCGGAGAAGCTCTAAGGACGTTTAGATTCATGCTGACCAAGACATCAGCCACCGGCACATGACACCCCTGGACAATTGAAACGAGCTTTGTCCAAAATGAAACTGTGTCCTTGGGGTAAAATACATACCAGATGTCAAAGACTTAGCGTAAAAAGTAGGATGTGAAAGATCTCATCACTTTTCATTTGCATTTAAGGATGAAATGATAATAGTTGAATCTATTATTAAGTTAATCTTATCTGTTTCTTTTAACTTTTTTAATGTAGCTACTAGAAAATTTAAGATGACCTTTGTGCTTCTCATTACGTGTCTATTGGGCAGACACCTAAGCTGGGAAGATGGGCTGTAATTCGTTTTCAGATACAGCTCAGCCTGAAACTGAGTGATATGAAATGAAAATGAAGAGATGGCAGAGAACATGTGAAAGCTTTATATAGTCATCAAACTTCCTTTCTCTCATGTGGAGATAATGAAGTTATCACTGTCACGTCTCACAGACTGAGGCAGTGGGGGACTAGGTCCCGGCCTCATCTCATCACGTGGCTCTTCCACGAACTACATTGAGTTGAAGTTCTGACAATAAATATGAATGACCCTCCACCCTACAGGCACAAGTTCCTTCTCTACTCCCTCTCCCTCGTGGGTGATGGCCCTTCAACTGCAGCAGTCTCATTCTGGAAGCTGACACCTTTGCCTCCCCTAATAGATTCTAAACTTCAAGAGCTAGGAAAAATGTCTCAAACATATTTGTATCTTCTGAAGGATCTAGCAGAGCATGCCTGGTTCAAAATAGGCCCAGTGACGTTGAGCAAATATATTCATAAGAGGAGAAAGTATATGTGAACCAATAGTTTCTGCAGATTGGATCAGAGAGTGACACATGGAGCATACTTCTCCGGAGATAGTACCTCGACCTAAGGGAGGGAGGAGGGGTAAATCTAAATGTCCTGGGTGGCCAGGAAGGTAACGAGAATGTGAGGAACTGCTGGAACATAGTAACAGGGGCTGGAGGCATTTAAGATTAACTGGAAAGTACATGTCCCACCTAAAGGCATCATGACTCAACCAGTTTAAAACACATGGAAAATGTGATCCAGCTGAACCTAAGGGGTGCTTGTTGGCCACCTCTGCATGGACACAATCTACCCTAAAAAGAATACTTCAGGCAAAAAGACATAGGTTTTCACAAAGGATGATCTTTGGGAGTCAGCCCTTTAAGTCCCATCACTGTCTGGTGGCTATAGGATGTCCGTTTACTATGGCTGATTTCTCATGTGTTCAATTCATTAACCACAGAGACCAAATAGAGCCATATTCTCCAAGTTAAAAGCAAAGCTTTCCATTAACTAAGAGGTGTAGGCAGACAGACCAGAAGCTAGGCTACTACCTCAGTGCAATTTCTTTCTTTCTTTTTTTTTTTTTAAATCATTTAGATTATTTTTTTAAATTTTATTTTACTTCACTTTATTTTCAGTGTTCCAAAATTCATTGTTTAAGCACCACACCCAGTGCTCCATGCAATATGTGCCCTCCTTAATACCCACCACCAGGCTCACTCATCCCGACAACCAGGTTCACCCAATCCCCCACCCCTCTCCCCTCCAAAACCATCAGTTTGTTTCTCAGAGTCCACAATCTCTCATGGTTTGTTTCCCCCTCTGATTTCCCCCAATTCACCTCTCCTCTCCATCTCCTAATGTCCTCCGTGTTATTCCTTATGCTCCACAAATAAGTGAAGCCATCTGATAATTGACTCTCTCTGCTTGACTTATTTCACTTAGTGCAATTTCTTATGCGGCCTTGTCCAGCCTGAAGTTTGTATCCTAACAAGATGATATTAGAAGACATGTCAAGTATCTTTTCCCCGTGGGCTGTCCATTTTAGCTCCGTCCTGTCCTTCTCCTGGTCCCGCAGCTCCTCTGATGCAAGGAAACAGAATTGTCACTTCCAGTTGAGCCCATTAGTCACAGGAAGTGAATTCGTGCTGGAGTTTCCAAAACTCTGCCCTATTATGCCACATTCTCGACCCTCCTGCCTTCTCAGCCTTGGCCATTCTTCTCCCTGGACAGCATCAACGAAGAGCCTACCACTTTCACACCACTGAGGTATAATTTTACAGTCTCATATGTCATCTCTCTTCTGGTATTGTGAAAAATAGAGTTTGCATTTTTTATTCACCTTTTTACTTTTGTAAGATACATACGAGGGGAAGAAAATTATCTTGTGCCATGTATTCACACCATACTTTTGTCTTGCAACTAACATAAAATGAAGGGATATCCTCAGAGTCAAGGCAGGGAGTTCATCACCTGAACAGAGTGGTCTTGAGAAGCCCTTGATGAATATACCCAGTGCTAGAGACTTGGGAAATTTCTCCACAGAGATGATGATTGAACCCATAGAATTATCTAACATATCCAAGGAGAGTGTAGGAGAGATGAGGGATCCCAGATTAGGGAAACTCCTAGTAAGCTGAGGAGAAACAAATTATTCAAGAAAAAGAATTAAGAGAAACCAGTTTGAAATCAAGACTGC
Source organism: Taxidea taxus jeffersonii (assembly GCA_003697995.1). NCBI lineage: Eukaryota > Metazoa > Chordata > Mammalia > Carnivora > Mustelidae > Taxidea > Taxidea taxus. The sequence continues at coordinate 20,592 of ML105135.1, read as the reverse complement.
CGGTAATATTTTGTTCAACTGCCTGAAGATTTGTTAAACCAAGGATTATATCACAAACTATTATGCTTTAAAACAACTTTAGTCAGTTCTTGGAGATTTTTGTTTTGTTTTGTTTTATATTTAATTTGAAATTCATCTTCATTCAATCATGGCTGCACTGGATTATTTATAAGAGAGAAACTCTTATAAATAATAAGAGAAACTCTTATAAATGAGGTAATATGAGGACCAACATTAAAGTACCATTTAGGGACATCTGGATGGCTCAGTCATTAAGCACTGGACTCTTGATTTTGGTTCATGTCATTATCTCAAGATCATGAGATAGAGTGCCATGCTAGGCTCTGCACTGGGCATGGAGCCTACTTAAGATTCTCTCTCTCCCTCTCCCTCTGCCCCTCTCCCCGCACATACTCTCTCTCCCTCCCTTCAAAATAAAAAAGGATTGCTTAAACCAATGATGATACATACATAAATTAAAAACTATGGAGTCATTTAAAAATATCATGTAAACTGGGTCACCTGGGTGCCTCAGTTAGTTGAGTGACCGACTCTTAATTTCAGCTCAGGTCTAGATCTCAGGGTTATGAGAGACCAAGCCCCTCACTGGGCTCTGTGCTCAGTGCAGAGACTCCTTGAGATTCTCTCCCTCAGCCCCTCCCCCCACTTATGGCCCTGCATGGCACATGCTTTCTCTCTCTCTCTCTCTCTCTCTCTTTCTCTCTAAAATAAATAAATAAATCTTTTTTAAAATTGTGTAAAATGGATCCTACAGCCAAAGATAAATCTTTAAAATAAGAATCAATACATTAAAATTATGTGTGTGTGCACACAAATGTATACAGAAATTCATCCAAAATTATGCATGTACATGCGTGTGCTCAGAAGAAATATGACCAAAACATACTCATATGATATTAAAGTGGTTGTCTCTATATAGATGAGATTGTGTGTTTCTTATTTTCTTATTTTCCTTTTCTATATTTTCTGATTCTTCTCTTATATTATGTATTATTTTTACCAAAAAAAAAGGAAATCAAATAAACTGAAGAAGAGAAACAATAAAACCCCAAAAGAAAAAAAAATTAATATTTCCCTTAACTGTTGACATTGTTATAGATTTTATGAAAAGCATGAAAAATCACTGGTTAAAAATATTCATCTTTGACTTTACCCTGGCAGGATCAATGCCTTAACCATTTTTTAATAGGATCATGTGTTCATACTTAGAAGAGTAACCAGATTTTATAGGAGTTGTAGTAATGAGAAAAACAGTGAACCACTAAAGAGATAAAAGTTGGAAAGTGAGAGAGCTGAGCTGGATGTCCTGGATGTCACTCTCATCGGATGCTGGAATGTCAAGAGGAATGAGAGTTGAATCCAGGCTGTACAATCCATTTTTAGGAAGGTTATGTAGGGTATTGTGCACAGGTTTCAGATTACAAATGTTTAACAAGAGAGCCCCAAGTCTCAATAATACAACTATTGGGGGCACCTGAGTGGCTCAGTGGGTTAAGGCCTCTGCCTTCGGCTCAGGTCATGATCCCAGAGTCCTGGGATCGAGCCCCGCATCGGGCTCTCTGCTTAGCAGGGAGCCTGCTTCCCTTCCTCTCTCTCTGCCTACTTGTGATCTCTGTCTGTCAAATAAATAAATAAAATCTTTAAAAAAATAATATAACTATTGAAAAAAATCAGATAAGATGGAGTTTGATAGTTGTTGAAATGTAATCCAGTCGGAGACGAAGAATAATTCAACAAATGGGACCCAGGTGCTTCCTGCCTTATCAGTGGTCTTGACACATCCATAAGCTTTTGCTAGATATGAAGAATAAGTCTTGCTCCAAATATGGGATGATACCAAAGTCCCACATTTCAGTTATGAAGGAATTCGGAGAGATTTTCCCTTCAAGAGGCACACACAGCTATTTTACAGAAATATGTGAAAACGTTTCCCAGACAGCTGACTAGGAGTAGCTATTTATAGAATTTGAAGAATAAAACCCAGAGAATTTGGGAAATTCACGAAGTACTCATTAACATAACCAGCCGAGAACCTGAATATTGCATGCTGTTCTTTTTGAACGAATTTAATAGATCAAAGCCAAAGAAAAAGGCATATCAAAAAGAGACTCTTCTTAAAAAATTTCAAATCTTGTGCTAGTTTTCAAAACTCAATTCAAGTACTTTTTTTGACAAGATGAGGACAATGGAAAGTTTCCGTTTGTTCTGACATGCAATTATTTTTACCCTGCTGCATTGGTAGCCATAAAGAAAGATGCTGTCAGGCTGATTGACTGAAGGAATTCTCCACAGTGGAGGAAACTAGAATTTTGACAAAAGACTGAATAATGATGTGATAAACTGTTTACAGCCATCGAGAGGTAAAGAGCTACTTCAGTAAGAGTTATGTGTATGATTAGTTTCATGAACAACCTTTACTCTAGGCAGTAGAGGAGTTCCGTGTCATACTTACTAATTAAATGGAAAGAGAAAAACTGAAATCTTTGATTCACAATAAACATACATTGATAATAGCTCAACCTTACAAGTAGTGTGCATTTCACAAAAGGGGACTGTGATACATAGCTGTTGGTTATGTTCACTTACACGTCTACACCAGATGTTAGCCAGATCAAACAGAGTATCAAATTAGAGAGGGGAAAATAGAGAATGCAGAAAGAAGACATGTGTCTGCAGGATCCAGAGTTTGTTTACTATTTTGTAGTTTACATATCTACTTTGTGAAAACGAAGGCAGTAGAACATTTTGGAAACTACTTCCCCAGAAACCCTCGGGCTCCAGGCACACCATCCTGGACACACGCATTTGTGGGGGACAGGATATGCCACATTTCTCAGTCTACTTGGAAAGGTAGGCCTTTCTTCTGATCTTCTCTTTAATTGTGCCTATGTGCCTTGTATTTTTTTAAAAACTGGTATTCCTAATTACTAACCACTTCACTCCAGAAAGAACACCTCCATGTTCGTCTGGTGCACATTAGTGCAAGTTGTTGTGTGGTAGAGAGACCTGAGGATGGTCCTCACATGAGGATGGGAGTACAAGCAGCTGGCTTTGGCTTCTTGCTCCTCCCGCCCTAGACGTGTGGCTTTCCACATACTGTAAGATGTGTAAACGTCTGGATTTTTTTTGTCTGTTAAATAGGGAAGGTGAAATATTGTATGTATCTGCCTTGCACAGTGCCAAGTGCAGACTGGATGTTTAATAATGGTGCTTTCTTTTCCTTTCTTCACCAAAATTGATGGCTCTGTTACCTGGCAATTTATGGCACAATACTTTGCTCTGTTGAAGACATTAGGAAAATCATGGATTTTAGTCAAATGGGTATATGAAAAAAATAAAAATAAAAATACTACCTAGCATAGTATCTGGCATGTAATAAGAGATAGTTTGATTTTCTTTCTTTTCTTAATTTAAGGGGACAGTATTTGAGACTAATATTTGACTATAGTGGATTTACAAAGTATACCAATCTAATCCTTCCACTATTGGATTGGCTTTATCCAATAAATAGCCATCACTAAATAACAAAATAATAGAAAAGAACTTAGAACAGAAAGTCTTTGTTCTCTAAATACCAGTGTCTCTATTACATATTGATGCAATTGCACTCAATGCCTTCCTGGGTTAACTCTTTAAGTAAACTAGGTCAGTCTATAAAGTATTCATAGGACAGTCAGGGTTTATCATCCATTTATAGTTTCCCTCATTCGAATCCTGTTCTTCCTTTTTCAGAAAGGAAGCTGATCTTCTGAGTTGAAATCTGCTCTGATTTGAGATTCCCTGTGACCCTCCAATTGCACTACTGAGTATTTACACCAAAGATACAGATGTAGTGAAAAGAAGGGCCATCTGTACCTCAGTGTTCATAGCAGCAATGGCCACGGTCACCAAACTGTGGAAAGAACTAAGATGCTTTTCAATGGACGAATGGATAAGGAAGATGTGGTCCATATACACTATGGAGTATTACGCCTCCATCAGAAAGGATGAATCCCCAACTTTTGTATCAACATGGTTGAGAATGGAGGAGATTATGTTGAATGAAATAAGTCAAGCAGAGAGAGTCAATTCATATGGTTTCACTTACTTGTGGAGCATAAAGAATAACATGGAGGAGAGTGGGACAAGGAGAGGAGAAGTGAGTTGGGGGAAATCGGCGGGGGAGATGAACCACGAGAGACTGTGGACTCTGAGAAACAAACTGAGGATTTTGGAGGGGCGGGGGGTGGGTGTTGGGTGAGCCTGGTGGTGGCTATTATGGAGGGCACGTACTGCATGGAGCACTGGGTGTGGTGCATAAACAATGAATTCTGGAACACTGAAAAGAAATTAAAAAAATAAATAAAAATTAAAAAAAAAGAAATCTGCTCTGATTTGAGAAATAAACTTCTGGGCTATTTTGTCTTCTTGGCTTCAGGGTCTATTACGGTAGTTTCCCCTTTTCTGCAGGGACTGCATCCCAGTGGATGCCTGAAAGTGGGTAGTACCAAACCCTGTTTACTATGTTTCTTCCTACACATACACATCTATGATAAAGTTTAATTTATAAATTAGGTACAGAAGAAATTAAAACAATAAGTAATAATAAAATAAAGTGATTATAACAATACACTGTAATACAGGTTATAAGAATGTGGTCTCTATTTCAAAAGCTTACTGTATTGTATTCATCCTTCTTCTTGTGATGATGTAAGGTGGTAAAACGCCTACATGGTGATATGAAGCAATGACATAGATATGCAACGAAGCATTAGGCTACTGCTAACCTTCTGACATCCTCTCAGATCATCTGCTTCCAAACCTTGTTGACCTCAGGTAACTGAGACCATGGGTAAGGGGAGACTGGTGTATGTCCTCAGTGCATTGTGATAGAGAACAAGTGCTCATGGGAAGTGGAAGTTTCTCTTTTAACAACCAGAAAATAAACAGTGTAAAAGGATGCTCATCTAGAATGGGCATCAGTGTTGACTGAATGCAGATAAACTGAGGATTTATTCAGAGATTTTTGTATTCAAAAAGGAAGCAATGTCCTGAGGATTCTCAAATTCTGTCCCAAAGTTCCTTTTCCGGAATCATCAGAATCAAAGAAAAGAAGTGACAAGGTGAGGGTTGTGGAGAGGGGTGAGTGGCTGAGGGTCCTCCCCTTCTTTCAACTGATTCATTTATTTATCCTCATTTTATCACAGTGTTCCAAAAGGGAAAAGATGGTCACGTATGAGAACAAGGTCTTGATATCTTAGGATCAGTATGATATTGATGATAATGATTATAATAAAGAAATAACGGGGCACTTGGGTGGTTCAGTCATTGGATGTCTGCCTTCAGCTCAGGTCATAATCCCAGGGTCCTGAAATTGAGCTGCACATCAGGCTCCCTGCTCAGCGGGAAGCTTGCTTCTCTTTCTCCCACTCCCCCTGCTTGTGTTCCTTCTCTCACTGTATCTCTCTCTGTCAAGTAAATAAATAAAATCTTAAAAAAGAAGAAAGAAATAATAATTCAAACCCAAATATTGTTACTAACTTTAAGGATAGTATTAATTATGCACATAATGCACATGTAATTAATATATGTAACACCTATGTCCATTTTCATCTCTCCTTTCCCTCATGGATGATGCATCCCAGTATTGCTTCTGTGAGATGCACGTTCAAAATTGAAATCAGAAAGCGAATATTTTGAATATTTCTTAAAACTGAAATCTAATTATTTCTAGAATGGTACTTCTGAGTTACCATGTTTTACCCAGGTAAGTTTTTATTCACATTATCTGTCAGATGTTAAAAGAAGAAAACAGCCTTATCACAAGGATAATTTGTCTTCACATTCTGTCAATCACTTTCTCTTCCCTGAGTTTCCTGACAGTGTGGTATAGATGTGTACTGATCACTGTTGGCTGAATATCTACCATCTATTCTTCCTCTTTCTTACAAAATT
>ML105135.1:0-14237 GCA_003697995.1 Taxidea taxus jeffersonii | reverse complement strand
CTCTGAACTTCTTATTATGTGAAATACTAAATATCTTTATATATAGTTTAAGCTAATTTGAGATGAAGTTTCTATTGCAAGTAGCTCAAAGAATTGTAACTGAGGCAGGGGAACCTAACCTTATCTGCAGCTCCTAAGAAGGCCCTTCTGAATTTAGTCCAGTTACATTTTTCTGAACTCCACACTAGGTGGCTAAGATTTGGGCACATGACCAGAGGTCTGTCCCATCAGGGCTGAAGAGTTTTAGATCTGCAAACTGAAAATTTGGGGGAAATGGACTTTCTTTTGATTCTTCAGTTGATCTGAATGAGAATGGACTTAGCTCTAGTATCTACACTAAACCAGTGAGTATCCGTTCTCCTTATGCCATTTTATTTTTTTCCTTTAAAAAAATTTTTTTTACATGTGAACAGTATTAATAACTTTCTTTTTATTTTATTTTTTATTATGTTCAGTTAGCCACTGTATAGTACACCATTAGTGTTTGATGTAGTGTTCAATGATTCATTAGTCACGTCTAACACCCGGTGCTCATCACCACACCTGCCCTCCTTATACCATTTTAGATTGAATTTTCTGTTCCTTGCAACTGAAAGCATCTTACATAGAAGTTAAGCTTCTAAAAAAAATACTAGTTTGGCTCTATTTCTAGTTGAATTTTCGTTTTTTTGTCTCTGTGATCTACATTCTATGACTCCAATTATTTTTCAAAAAGACTTGCAGGTTCGAAAAGGCCAGAAATCCATTCATTAAAGAAATAATAATAAATCTTCAACCAGGAAATTAAACCAATGTGAAGACAACATATCCTCTCCTTTTAAAGTTTATAGTCAGTGGAGAACCTGTCCTATAGATCCTTCCTTTCTGCGATTCACGCATAAAGAATAGCAGATTGGTTAGATGCCCACTTTGTTTTCCAAAAGGCCAAGAAACAAGCTGCAGAAAATAAGTTATTGTTTTGATTGAAACTATTATGATGTGTTTCCACTTGTCTCAGGCCAGCCACAAATAGTCCATGTTCTACATCAGGAAAATAACAAAAGTTAATGCCTACAAAACTTTTATTTGGATTATAACAAGATTCATACTTTAAGCAAATAGTTAAACACGAATATTAGTGCGGGAGTTTTCAATGTAGTCCTGCTGAGAGTTTACTTACATTTCTATGGCTCAGAAATATTTTTGGAATCATTCTTTTTCTGAAATCTTGCTATAGCATTTGACATGTTCTTTTGACAATTGTCCATGACAGCAAATTCTCTATTAAGTGTGGAACCAGCTTATTATCAGCACCAACGATTTAGCAGGATGAATTAAGTGAGGGATTAAACTAGCAATGCAGTTTTTGATCAAATCAATGAAGTGATGTTATGAGAAAACCCATGCATGCAAGCAAATGCAGAATATTTTTGCCTCTAATTAGAGTGGGACCATGAAAAATAACCTGTTACCATCTTCAAAAAAAATAGGAAAATGTTCAACAGGTCAACAAAAATTTTCCTAGAAGAATACTAGTCTACCGTGAGAACACATTCCTTTAGTTATATCTTTTTCCTCTTTCAGAATATTCACTGAGAATGCAAATATTTCTGAGTGGGAGAGATGGAGGATAACCTGCTAAACAGATACTTGGTCAAAAATATCTTGGGGACAAAAGTGGAAACTGGAAGAGATAGTGTTAAATCCATGATTGTTGAAAGGGGTAGGAGGGATGTTGATCTTAAAAAAAAAAAAAAACAACAACAACAATCTGTATCTAGATCTGAAGTCTTGCCAGGCCTTACTTGTAGGAGAGGGAAGGGCTGCATACTGTGTGATACTTCCGTATCACAAAGGCCCTGGCAGTAGTGGGGAAGAGAGGCTGCCCCAGGTCACCCTGAATGATAGAATTTATTGCATCTCACTTTCAGTAATTCAAAAGCTCTTTCTACTCTTTACCTTCTCACATTCTGAAAGACTTTATGGCTTCTTTTTTGTTGGTGACTGACTATAGGACCTTGAAGATTTAACACACCACAGGTAGCTTTAGACTTCATTCCCAGGGATACTGCTTATTTTCCATGGCATAAAGGGAACAAAAGTGACTTTGTCTTTAATCGATTAGGAACTTTAAGTACATTTTTCATTTCCCCCCATATTTCTATTTCAAAGATTTGTCATGTCTGTTTCTAAAGGAACAGAGATGCCTTAGAGATTAAAATATACAGGGAAAGAGGTATTTACGTCTAAAACAAACCAGATCCTATTTCAAGCACACAAAATGCACTTTAGTTGAGTAGATCTAAAGCACATTGGGGCAGTGAAGTAATTATCTCCGAGTGTTCTGGCACCTACTGCAAACAGGGGAGCTGTAATGGGCCGCATAGCTTTTATTTTCTGACACTATAAAGTCGGTTCATTCATCTCTAGATGTAAGTTTTTGCTTAGTCGGAAACCCCAGCTTAAATTTACCATGGGACCCTTGTTTATAGATGGAGGGATTCTGTGCTGGAAAATGTATCATTGGAAGAAGGTGGCTTCCTGGGAGCACGGGATGCTTTCCTTCATCAAATAAAACCAACTGTGCCAAGAATTATAGGACTTGTCAACTTGGAAAAGCACAGAGTAGCTAGTACAACTCAATAATAACAAGACAAATAACTGAGTCAAAAATGGGCAAAAAGATCTGAATAGATATTTCTCAAAAAAAGATACAAAAAGATATTCTGTGCCATTAGCCGTCCCGGAAATGAACACCAAGACCTCCAAGTGCTAACACTTCCCACTCACTAGGGTGGCTCTAATAAAAAAGACAGTGCGTGTTGGAGAGGACATGGAGAAATTGGAACCCTCATACACTGCTGGTAGGGGTATAAATGGAAAATAGTCTGACTGTTCCTCATATAGTTAAATGCTAGATATTTACTGAAAAGAAATGAAAGCATATCTTTATACGGAAACGTGCAAACATTTATAGTAGTGTTATTCATAATAGTCTAAGATGGAAACAACCCCAATGTCCATCAGCTGATTAATGGATAGATAGAATGTGATATATTCCCCTGCTGGAATAGTATTCAATAATAAAAGTGAACGCATGCTTGAAAGAATTATGCCAAGCAAAGAAGCCCATCACATGGGATTGCATATTATATGACTCCATTAATAGAATATTTCCTGAATAGACACATCTATAAAGACAAAAAGCAAATTGGTGGTTGCCTAGTGATAGGGTGAATGATTGGGTGGTATGTGAATTATGTCTTAATAAAGCAGTTAAACAAAGCCAAGGAGCAAAGCCTCATGGTGTCTGACTCACAACGTCACAGACAAAACAACCATAAAATTTTTATTTTTTTATTTTTATTTTTAAGATTTTGTTTACTTATTTGACAGACAGAGATCACAAGTAGGCAGAGAAGCAGGCAGAGAGAGAGGAGGAAGCAGGCTCCCCGCTGAGCGGAGAGCCCGATGTGGGGCTCGATCCCAGGACCCTGAGATCATGACCTGAGCCGAAGGCAGAGGCTTTAACCCACTGAGCCACCCAGGCGCCCCAACCATAAAATTTTTAAACCAAATTTTTTTCTCTTATTCTACTAACTTTCCTAAGTTTCCTGCTCTACCATAACATTTTATATTTGATACCTTATCAGGGGAGTTGATAAAAAGATAATTTTTCTGAACTAAAGGACTAAAGTGCCTTCCATAAAGTTCTGATTTCAACCTAGGACTTGGTCTCTTAGCAACACAGCCCTTCAAATGGCTGGTTTCAAACGCTCAAGCCCAGAAAATGAAATTGTATTAAACAGCAAGGAAATACAGTCATCGGGATATGACTTCTACATTATTCATTATTTTAGTTTATTTAATAATTAAAATTAATCTATCTACTTATTTTATTTTGTTAAAATAAAAATGTATGGATTTTGACCCCAGACCTTTAGAAAATACAGTACAAACAACTTAGAGCTAGCTGAAGCCTAGGTTAAACGGAATCATTTCTCACCTCAAATTCTGATTTTTAAAAAGAGTCTTTCTTATTCTTTCTTGCAAGAGTGATTTCTAGGGAGAAGACACACTCTCCTGGTTGAGAGTCCATTTTTTTCCCCTGACCCCTCACTCACTGATTTTTAAATTATATTTGGAGCTCAGTATATTACTGAGCAGAAGGAACACTGGTGGAAAATAAGAGTCCAGAAAGAACAGAGTGCTCTAAAACGGAGTAGGAGGGGATGAAGGTTGAAGAGGTCTTTTTGGCGACCTATTTAAACTCTTATTTCAGTTGGCTCTGTCCTTTTTAATAGCTCAAATCAAATGAATTTTTTAATGTCATCTCTGTTCTGCAGATGAAATGGAAAGCTCTCTGGTTGAAAGGAGCACAGACACCCAAACAATTGCCTACAAGTTTTCTCTGTTTGGTGTTCCATACAGTTAACTTCTTATTTTTCTTGTTCCTGTTAACATTTTCATTTTCTTATCTTCTGTTAAAGGCTCTGAGCTATGGTTTAGACTTTTGGTCTTTCTGGTATCTAGACAAGTTTCCTCTACAGCATAAGAACCCAAAAACGTCCTAGTGGGAGGTGCACTTTTTGTGTTCGTGGCAGTGAGTTTTTAATTCCCTTGCTTTCATAGTGTCAGCACCTAAAAATCCCACTTTTCTCATACCCGCATCTTTGTCTTCCTTACTCCTCCTCACAAGACTGACTTACATTTCTAGGAATGAGGACTCATGTTTGGGACCACGTTTTGGTTTTTATTACCTAAGAGAAGTGTAGAGGTTGCTCTGTGGTTGTTGGCCATGCGTGCTGTGACTGATGACAATCAACCAATAGAAGGGGCAGTCCCAGAGGTTTCAGGAGAAAAGGCTGAACTTCAAATTACATTTGCCTATATGTTGTTTCAATTGGCTGTGTCTTTGTTGTATGCTCACTTCACAATCTGGCTGGTCAACAATTGTCATATAAGTATTTCTGGCTTCTGGCGACTGGAATTAAAGGAAGCTATATGCTGCCTCCTCCCAATTCCAAATCTCTACCATGTAGCAGAGAGGTAAGATGTGGCTACACATAAATATTTATTAGCAAGCAGGCAAAGAAAAGGAGGGGCCAATAACTGAGCAGAAGGAGAAATTAAAGGATGCCAGTGGCCCGTTGCTGAGTGGCTCACAACTGCCATCTTTGGACAAAATAAACATCTTGTGGTGAAATATTTGATTATATACATCCATTCTTGACTCTCCTCTTTAAAAAACTTGGTTCTTGGGGCGCCTGGGTGGCTCAGTGGGTTAAGCCTCTGCCTTCGGCTCAGGTCATGATCCCAGGGTGCTGGGATAGAGCCCTGCATCAGGCTCTCTGCTCAGCAGGGAGCCTGCTTCCTCCTCTCTCTCTGCTTGTCTCTCTGCCTACTTGTGATCTCTGTCTGTCAAATAAGTAAATAAATAAATCTTTAAAAATAAAAAAATAAAATAAAATAAAAAACTTGATTCTTGTCTTTCTTGTTCTTTTCATAGTGTCTGTGCTTTTTAGGAATTTATAGTTTCACTTCAGTTTTGGAAGTAGAGTATAAGTAAATATAAAAACAGGTATTGTGTGAGGTGCCATACGATGACAAATTGCTTCTTTAGAACTGCTATGACCTTTTACACCTCACCTCGATGCTCTAATCAATGTTTTGAGCTGTTTCACTTGTTCTTAATACTACTTTAAATGCCCTTCACTGTTTACACTGCCAATTTGTATCACTTTCTCCTTCAAAACCTGGTTTCTAATTCATATCCCTTATCCTTTCAGTTACTCAAACAAAACAAAACCTTGGGTTATGTTTGCCTTCCTCTTCTTTACTCTTCAGTACATAACCCACTTGCTAGTTTTTTCTTCAGTGCATATCCATAAGCCTATCCCTTCTCGTTAGGTCCTCTAACTGCACACAAGACTGAGCCCACCTTCATCTGTTGCCTGGATTACTACAGTAGTCTCATATAGGTCCCTGGGCTTCTACTCCTTTTCTTCCACAATCTATTTGCAACACAGCAGCCAGTGGGATCCTTTTTTTTTTAAGTTGGCTCCACAACTTAGGGACTTAGGGCTTGAACCCACCACCCTGAGACCAAAATCTGAGCTGAGATCAGGAGTCAGACGCTTCATCAACTGAGTCACCCAGTGATCCCCGGTGTGATGCTTTTCTAACAAGTCATATTGTGCTATTTTTCTGCTAAAACTCTGGCAAAGTGTTTCCATCAATTAAAATAAAAGCCAAAGTCCTTATTTTAGCCTAAAAGTCCCTCCTTGTCCATTCTCTCTCACTAACTTCCTTATCTACTTATTCTCCTGTTTGTTATTTTACTCTGCAACAGTTAGATTGAGGAAGCCAACAAGCTCTTACATTAGAGGTTTTCCTCCAGTTGTACCCTCTGCCTGTTATGTTCTTCTTCAGCTATCGTCCTGACTGGTGATTTTATAACCTTCAAGTTTGCTCAAAGGGCACTTTCTGATCATCCCATTCCATACTACAAACCTCCCGAACCACCACCTGCTCCAGCATGACTCGTCACCATTACTCCACTTTTCCTTTTTTTAAACCATAGAAACAGCCTTCCTCAAACACATTTTCAATTATTATTATAGTCTGTCTTCACCCACTGGACTTAAGCTGCATAAGGACATAGCATTTATTTTGTTCATTGTTGATGCCCTTGTCCACTGAACGGCACCTGGCCATGACAGTTTAATCAATGAATGTATTTATGTTAAGATACTGAGTCACTGAAATGGAGATTGGAATTGTGATGGTTCATTAGAATTAGTTTTGTTAGAATGTGCTTGTCATGGAACCACATGGACAGCAGAATGTTGGGCAGTTGACATATTTACCATCCCCAGTGTACTAGCTTAAATGGAATGTGTAATAGAGGTTCTCTTATGAACCAATGAGTTTTTAAATAAAAATATCTATTTCACAACAAATGTCCTTCGCTTCACCAACTCCTGATGCAATACAGGAGCAATGGATGAGTCACCTCCATGATTCATTGATGTTGCTCCCTTATCTGCTAATCTGTCCCTTTCACTTTTTCCTCCTTTTCTACTCCATGAATCGTTTCCCTTTTTTCAGTTTTTCCCATTTCTCCCTCTTCTTTTTCCTCTAATCTGAACTTCAATAAAAATAATAAACATATTGCAGATAAAATAAGGATATAAGTAAAACAAATCAAAACAAAACCGAGAACCCCTGATGCCATGTTTTGGATTTTATATGAAATACTTCTTTTACAATACTCTTTTTTGTATATATCCCTAAGGTAGGGACTTTTGATATTTCAACCAAGTTGGTTTTATGAATGTGTGCATATGTACATGTGCATACATATGTATATGTGTAAGCGACATTTCATTTTAATACACGTGTATTTTTTAATTTCGAATATCATCTGTTATGGAAACTGGGAGTTTGGGAAAGTATAAATAAGAAATTAAGGTCACAAAATCCCACCACTCAGAAGCAACTGCTGCTTACATTTTGTTAGAGATCATCAATGTTTACATAACTGTGCCTTACAAAATGGGTTAGTTATTTCCTCCTTAATTTCTTTAAAAAACTGAATTGTGCAAGACTGATGAATCACAGACCTGTACCCCTGAAACAAATAATACATTGTATGTTAATTTAAAAAATAAAATTAAATTAAAAATTAAAAAATAAAAAACAAAATTATAGTTTTAATTAGAGGTATGTATATCTTTGGGGATTTGATATTTTGGACATTTATTATATATCTGTTACAAAAAATGTATAATTAGCATCAAACAGTATAGAAAAGAGCAAAGGAAACAGTTTAAAGGAAGAGTAATAATTAAGAGTAATTATTTTTAAATAATTAGAACCGTTTTCTTTTTTAAAATTTTTTTAAATTTTTTTATTTTATTAACATATAATGTATTATTTGCTTCAGGTGTACAGTTCTATGAAACATCAGTCTTACACAATTCATAGCATTCACCATAGCACATGCCCTCCCCAGTGTCCATCACCCGGCCACCCCATCCTTCTCACCCCCCTCCCCTCCAGCAACCCTCAGATTTTTTCCTGAGATTAAGAGTCTCTTATGGGGCGCCTGGGTGGCTCAGTGGGTTGGGCCTCTGTCTTCGGCTCAGGTCATGATCTCAGGGTCCTGGGATTGAGCCCTGCATCGGGCTCTCTGCTCAGCGGGAATCCTGCTTTCCTCTCTCTCTCTCTGCCTGCCTCTCTGCCTACTTGTGATCTCTGTCAAATAAGTAAATAAAATCTTAAAAAAAAAAAAAAAAAGAATCTCTTATGGTTTATCTCCACCCCGGTCCGATCTAGAACTTTTTTTAAACAAGCCTCTATACTGAAAATAGGATAGATAGAAATAAGTTTACTTACTTGAATTTACTTTCCCACTATATTTTTGTTAAAAAAAATATGAAAGAAAATGTACTTGAATTTATCAAAAGAAAACTGAAATGAATATATGAAATTACTTTCACTGCAAGATATTTTAGTTCCTAAAGTATCTAAGTTTTTTAAAAAAAATATGACCTGTAATAACCTGCCATAATTCATTTAGTAACACATTAACTATTGAACTCCTACTTTAAAACACTAAGACAATTACCATCCTTACCATTTCTGTCATATCTCACTGTCTGTAATTTCAGGATTTTTACACTTTCAAAAATATTGATATGTATATTCCATTCTGTTCTTTAGCCCAAATACTCACAGTTCCATAGTCTTATTTTTCTATGTAGGTAGACTCAGTATTTACATCTGTCCTTTATTGTAGTGTCTCCATAACTGACATGGTAGGCAGAATAATGGCCCCTCCAAAGATACCTACCTTATAACACTCAGAACCTCTGAATATGTTACCTTACACTGCAAAAGAGATTTCCTAAATGTGATTAAGTGAAGGATCCTGAGATGGGGAGATGATCCTGGGTTATCTGGGTGGGTCAAACATCATCACATTATAATGTTTAATCACACGGATCCTTAGAGTGATACAGGGAGGCAGGGGGTGAGAGTCAGAAAGAGATTCAAAGAGAGGAAGTGACCATGAGCCAAGGAGAGATAATCTCTGGAAAAGGCAAAGAAATTTATTTTGATTTTTTTCTAGAATCTCTGGAAGTTTCACCCACACCTTCATTTCATCCCAGGGTGACTCATTTTGGCCTTTTGACCTATAGAACTGGAAGATAATAGGTTTGCACTGTTTTAAGTCACAAAGTTGGTGTTGTTATAGCATCAGTAGGAAACAAATAAACCTGAGTTCTTTGTTCTGATTTGTATCTTGACTATTTGGATTGGTCCAATAAGCTTTCATGAGTGTTCAAGATGCTGATTCCTTGAGTTCTTAAATGTTTGAGGATAAACATCTCTCGTGTTTATGTCTATGTAAGTGGATCTTATTACTCAGATCTTTTTTTTTTTTTAATTTACTTGATAGACAGAGATCACAAGTAGGTAGAGAAGCAGGCAGAGAGAGAGGAGGAAGCAGGCTCCCCGCTAAGCAAAGTGCCTGATGCGGGGCTCGATACCAGGACCCTGAGATCATGACCTGAGCCGAAGGCAGAGGCTTAACCCACTGAGCCACCCAGGTGCCCCTACTCAGATCTTAATAAACATTGCTCCACTCTCTTCTCATAATATAATTATTCTTGGAGAAGCTTTTTTCTCCTTTGTGCATGACTAAGTTTTCCTGCCTTGATATTTTAAGATCCTTGAATTGTAACAAACTTTACAAGTTTGTCTCTTGGTGTTGATTACTTTATGTCTATATTTTCACTGAGGACTGGAAAGTTTTTGAATCTATAGAGTGCATATTTATTTTGAGGAAGGGTTTCTTCCATATATCTTTGGTTTGTAATTCTATACGCATCCACCTTAGGAAAAGTCAGTTCAGCTAATGCTGAACCTTCTTTATCTTCTAAAGACATAATCTTTGTAATTTATATTTTGTACATGTTCTTTACCTTATTGAGTTGTGAATTTTTTTCAGTCCTGAGTACTGTCACTCCAACTACAATTTCACTCAAATGTAATTCTTCCTGTGGCTTCTACTATGGCTTTGCCTCTGGAATATTTTTGCTTTATATCCTTCGCTCCTCACTGCAGTCATCAAGTTGGTTTTTCATTTTTTTTTTCTGTCTTCTAATCTTTCCTTTAAATCTTACCATGCCATTGTGGAGATTCTTCTAGATGACATTTCACCCAGGACTATGGAGCATTATTTATCAAATGTCTCCCTCTTGGGGCACCTGTGTTACTCAGTTGGTTAAGCCTCCGACTCTTGATTTCAGCTCAGGTTATGATCTCAGGGTCATGAGATCCAGCTGCGTATCAGGCCCTGTGCTAAGCATGGAGCCTGCTTAAGATTCTCTTTCTCCCTCTTCCTCTGCCTTTACTCTACCCTCACTCATGTTCTCTCTTAAAAAAAAAAAAAAAAAAAAAAAAAAAGATCCCTTCAGTAATTCTTTTGTTTGCTTTTGTTTTTTTCTTTCTTTTAAATTTTTATTGTGTTATGTTAGTCACCATACAATACATCATTAGTTTCTGATGTAGTGTTCCCTTCAGTGATTCTTGTGATTCACTGTTTTCACTTGCCCTTTGCTCAAGTTTCTTCAGAGATGTTTTCATAGATTCCACTTTATTTCTTTATGACAGTGGATTTTCTTTGAATTGGAACATCTATTTGTGAAATGTGACCTGGGGTAGTTGGCAGCTTTTGTTTGGGTTTTGGCTTTTTAAAAAACTCTCTTTTATGGGAGGAACATGATTCTTTTCAGTTTCCAACATTCAGGAGTTTATTATGAGTCACAGAAGAAACATTGAGGTCACAGGTCCGCAGAGTTTGCATTAGTTAATCACTCCCTTCCACTTTCTCCCCCAGGTTCATCCTGCTAACTTCTCCATCAACCAGATATCTAGGTAGGATGCATTAAAAATTGCATGCCAAAATAGTTTTGCCTTCAAATCCACATCTCTCAAAGAACATAGTTTACTTCTCTGGTCTGATCACACCCATAGATGTTTTTACTACACTATGTAAAATTCTCTCTGGTTTCTTTTTTTAACTTCTAATATTATTTATCTCAACAGAATGCAAACACCTTGAATTTTGCTTGTCTTGTCTACTGATGATTCTACTATGTCTAGAACAATGTCTGGCACATTATAAATGCTGCAAATTTATTGAACAATTAGTTTCATTATTTGACAAATTTTCTCTCTTTTCAATACTTAACTAACCAAAATAAAAATAGCTTTAGCTGTTTAAAATACAAAGTATTTTAAGGTCAGTGTACTTTATTTTATATACTAAAACAAGTATAATATGCAAATAGTTGTTCATGAGTACAATGCAAGTGTACTTTGTATAACCTCTGGAATGTGGGAGAGGATTTTAAATATCTACCCATGGGTAACGAATTATTTCTCACTAACTTCCTCTCTGAATTAGGTGTAAAAATATGCCCATATGGGTAGGTCTGAATATTCTAGCAGACATTCCATACCTTGTTAATGTGAAAATCCTTAATGAAATTAAAGTAGGTCACTGGATATGAACTTGTTATTAAACTCTAATACTGATCCACAGACACTAATTGGGATATATTGGGTTTTCTGAAGTTATTAAGCATCTGAGATAGATTCACCCAGCAAATATTTATTCAACATCTACTATATGTTAAGCACTACTGTGGGCATTTTGGAAGTATCCACATTTATCCATTTATCCACAAATGGATAAACTCTCTGCCTTTACAAAAGCAGGGCTACGGCTAGGGTAAGCCTACACTTGCAGGCCTCTGTGATTATATCCTTAAATTTCATAATTTAAGTATCTTGCTTACTTCACCCTAGGCTGGCCCTACAATATGAACTGTGTATTTATAGGGGAAACAGGCAACACACGAGATTAGTAAAAAAAAGAAAAAACAAGTATGGTATTTTTCCCTTCTTTTTTCTTTTTTAAAAATTTTAATTCTAGTCAGTTGACATACAGTGTTGAATTCATGTCAGGTGCACAATGTAATGATTCAACAAACATATGGTATTGGGTTTTTTTTATAAGTTTTTTTTTATTAGACAGAAATCACAAGTAGGTAGAGAGGCAGGTGGGGTGGGGAGTAGGGGTGGGGGAAGCAGGCTCCCCACTGAGCAGACAGCCTTCTGTGGGGCTTGATCCCAGGACCCTTAGATCATGACCTGAGCCGAAGGCAGAGGCTTAACCCACTAGGCCAGCCAGGCACCCCGATATTTTGGATTATGATAAATGCTCTAGGGTAAAAGTAGGAAAATGGGATAGCAAGATTTTGGAGGAAGAAAGAGGGAAGTTTGCAATTTCAGTTAAGGGATGTTCTACTTGAGAATGTGGCAGTTGAGCAAGCCTGGAAGAAGAGAGGTAACCAATCATGTGGAGAAGTGTTGGGGAAGGCATGCTAGACAATGAAACAGCAAGTAGAAGGGACTGGTGCCCAAATTTACCTAGTATTCCAGAAGAGCAGAGAGGAAGCCAGTTGCTGGAGTAGAATGAGCAAAAGGGTTGTAGGAAATAAGTAATAAAAGTGAGGCCAGATCAAAAGGGAATTAGCCGACTTTGAGGACTTTGGCTTCTATTCTGCATGAAAAAGAAAGCATTGGAGAGTTCTGAGTTAAGGCCTGCCGTGACCTAACCTACTTTAAAGTATTCTGTAGTAGTATTCTGGTGCTGTCTAAGGAAAAAGACATTAAGGTTGCAAGATCCAAGTGGTGAGGTCAGAGAGAAGCCAACAACAACACAGGAAGTGAGTGGATTCTGGATATATTTTGAATATAAAGTGATAGGATTTGCTCTGGGTTTGATTGGAGGGAGAAAGAGAAATAGAGACATCAAGGATGAGCCAAGGTTTTTGATCTTAGCAACCAGAAGAATAATGCTGATGTTGACTGATAGGTGAAGACTGCTCAGTCTGGAAGCTGTTAGGTTTAAGATGTGTATTAGACATCCTTAGATGTTAGTCAACTTCCTCTAATAATTTAGACTTCAGGAGAGACGTTAAATTGCAAATATAAATTTGACAGTCATCAGCACATAGATAATATTTAGTGACACCATGAGCAAAGTGAGGGTAAGAACGTGATTTCCTAGACTACTTCCTTGGCTTCTCCAATGCATAGAGGGAAGAAGATGAGGGAAAGCCAGCATAGGAGGCTGAGCATGAGTGATCTGGGGATGAGGGAAGAGAAGGGACGAAAACCTCCAGGAGTATTATCTTGAAAGCCAAGTAAAGGAAACATTTCAAGAGTATTCAAATGTTGTTGTTATGTTGGCTATGCCTAAATTACATGAAGATAACACCGACTTTATTAAAACCCAATTCCACTGAAAAAAATAAAATGTTGCTAAATATTAATTTGTCTTTTTTAATACTTTTTGTACTTCTTGGATTTTTTGTTTTAGTATTGTATTTAGTACTTTATTGGTGTAAGCTGAGATCTCTATTACTAAAATCTGAAGTCTGATGATTATCTTATGGTCCTTTAGTTTCTCCACCTTATTGTTTTGTACTTTATGTGAGAACAGAGTGGGGCAGAGGGAGAGCAAGCAGCAGTTACAGCAGGGCTACCACACTGCAAGTGCCCTAATCCTACCCAAACAACGTTTGGTGACATTTATCAACCAGTTGAGCCAAGAGAATTCCATGAGAGCTGGGTAGTACAGGAAATTTCTAGGGATGAAATTTAGGATATTCCTAGTATTCTTGTGACAAAAAAGGCAAACATCCATTATAGTTGAAATTCAAATTTGTAACTTGTGGATTAAAAAAAGCTAAAATACTGGATTCTAATATTGCAAAGAGTTATTCTCTAAAACAATTTTCTGGGACTCAACATCAGGTGATTTTTTTTAGCTTTTAATTAAACCGTAATTTGGTTATGACATTTTGAACAATCTAGATAATTTTCAGCCTTCCCACAGCAATTCGTCATTCTCTCCTTTTGACAGTGAGTTCTTCCCACACAGAGAATTTCAGGCTTAGGGGCTTCAGCTGAACAAATATAATTAATAACAATACAGCATTCAATTTCATGTTTAACACTTTTAAGAGAATTATTAATGATCTTGAAATAATTAAAGAAGCAGAAAGATATTACTTTTCATTATGAAGAAGAGAACATCAAAATATTTTAGTCCAATCTTTGGGAAAAGTGAAACAAGGAGAGAGATGTGGGGAAGGAAGGAGAGTAGAGAAGAG
>RCUC01144113.1:0-43960 GCA_003697995.1 Taxidea taxus jeffersonii | reverse complement strand
AAAAAAAAAAAAAAAAGTGGGACGCCTGGATGGCTCAGTTGGTTAAGCAGCTGCCTTCGGCTCAGGTCATGATCCCAGCGTCCTGGGATGGAGTCCCACATCGGGCTCCTTGCTCGGCAGGGAGCCTGCTTCTCCCTCTGCCTCTGCCTGCCACTCTGTCTGCCTGTGCTTGCTCTCTCTCTCTAACAAATAAATAAAATCTTTTAAAAAAAATTTAAAAAAAAAGTGCCATCTGATGTCTTCAACTATTGATTACTCAAGTTTGTTGTCTAAAGTTGCTTTAGTTTTGTCTCCTGGCAGAATTACCTATTTCTTGAGGGTGGAGGGGTCCTCCTGTAGAGGTAATACATCTTCATGTTGGCAAATCCAGAAAATATAGATGAGCAAATAGAGAAAGATTGAATCATCTGTAATCCAACCATCCAGAGTCAACTTGCTGGTGTGATTTTAGTGGATTTTCTTACAGCGTGCACCCACATGCACACTTTTTTCCCCTAGAAATAGGATTATTTAGTATAATTCAGTGATACAGACTTTTTAAATTTTTCTAAAATTTCTTCTACAACATTGATTTTAAGGATCTATCCCATAGGTGTGCTTTAAGTCATTAGAAGTATGCTCTTGCCCACAGGTCCCATTCTAGGAGGATTTTTATGTAAAAAATGAATGGACATAACCTAAAGACACTAAGAATAAGGGCCTCATGATATAGCATTTGGCTATATCGGGGAGGACAAGATGGTTTTTGTGGCCAAATATGGGATAGTTGAGTTTGGTCATATGGAGGTTTCTTTGGAATTGCTTATTGCCCCTCATGGAGGAAATGGTGTCACTATATGCCTAGCACCAAACATAAATGCACAAAAACCTTGAGGCATCTGCTGTATCACAGTGTTAATATACTTCAAAGTGATAGTAGGGCGTTATAATAAAGTGTACCTTTTGATGACATAGGATCTGACAAAGCATTTTTTTTTGTATGAAACTCAGAGACAACAAAAATGGAATAATGTTTAGTTCTATATGTAACAGACAACATACTGCCTGTAGTGTGAAAGTGTCATTTGGAGCCCTCACTTGTGAAAGGCAGTAAGGAATGTTCTTACTGGAATTACTGGAGCTTCCTCTATTGTTTAGACTGTACCAGGACCCCAAGTCTGAACTCTGAGAAAAGGGTCATGGGAATGTGGGTAGTTTTGTTCTTTAGTCCGTTGGCTTGCTCTAAAGATGCCTCTGTTTAGGCCCAACAGTGTCAAGTTCAGGCAACTGTCCCAGTGGCTTCACTTGGCCTGGGCAGGCCTGGCTACAGTGAACTTTACTGATGCTCTCAGTAATTATGTGCTTGATACATAGCCTCCCCATGGAACCATGATGCTGTCTCCTTTCCAAGATGCTTCTGTCTCAGGGATGCCAAATATGAATAGAAATGGAAATCCCAGCTACCCCAATAGATCCAGAACCCATCTTTTCTTCAACTTGGACGGTTTATCCTCAAAACCTTGTTAGGTTTCTGTCATCTAATCAAACATAGTGGAAAAGGGGATTCTTCAAGCTGGCTCATCTCCCAACTGGCTTGAAAGATACAAATGGTGTCAGCTTTCAACTGTGAACAGGAAAAATTTGACTTAAGACAAATAGCTGCACTTCTATAAAGAAAGAAAGGCTTTCCACTTTTGCTAAAGCAGAAGTTATCAGTGAAAAGAAACAACTTACTCCATCACATACATACTACGTTAATGTTTCTCCTTCACCTAACACTAGCTCCCACTTAGCCCTTTCCATGCCTCAGGCAATAGTATTCTAAATAATGTATATGCTTTTAGCCTTCAAACAACTGTGGAACTAGGTATTCTTACCCCAGTTATTACAAATGTTGAAAGTGAGGTACTTTGGTTATATTCTTTGCCCAAGAGCATATGGTTATCAAACTTCTGCTTTGTTTAATGAAAGGAATATAATTTTAAAATTAGAAATGTTTGGGAAAGTATAAAATATAGTACTTCTGTTATAATCTTCATGAATTAAAGTTTTGCTGTTTATCTGTTTATCTTTTTAAGGTTGGGGTAGGCCCAAAAATTCAAGTTCAGGGTAATTTCAAAATGTTAGTTCTAGAACTTAGAAGTGACATAGAAGTTTTGCAAACATGGGAAAGGTGGCTTCCCTCCTCCTTCCACAAAGAACCGGTTTTATAATCTTGGCTTTCCCTTCTTGGTGAACTAACTTTGGCCACTGCCCTCTGGGAAGCCTATTCCCTTGCCCATTGCTCTCTCAAAGAGCCCCTTTACAGCCCATGGAACTTTTAAGAATACAAGGCACAGGGACATGGTCTTTAAAGAAATTGTATTTAAGGGAAACACTAATTGCAGAGACCATGTAGCACTTTAAGAACGCATTTCTCTAAGCGGAAACAGGTTTTGTCATTCATAATATTCGTTAAGCAGCAGGAAATTTTTTTTCAGAGCCTTCACAGTTTCTTTAAGCAGCAACTGTTTTTCTTTGCAAATCAGGGATGAAGCAGGGCCTTGGCCATATTGGTGAGCTTTCACATTTCCCCAGGGAAAGAAACAGATTTGAAGAATCCTCTAGTCCAGAAGCAGAGGTGGAAAGGCGACCCACTTGTTGCGATGGTGTGGACAGTTTATTTCGTTTCCATGAGGATTTCTGTCTGTGGCCCAGCACTGAAGTTGTCCCATCTCAGTGAGTGCACATTGCTGACAGTAGTAAGAGCCATGAGAATCACATCACATCTCTGCCTGCCACACAGTTTAACCTGGCTAATTCTTTGATTGCTAATTCTTTGATTCAATCCCAGATCGAATACCACTGTGTCCTGTAGTGCTTCTTGTTTTCCCCAGAAAAAAATGAACCCTTTTTGGACTTCCCAAAAACACTTGTCACATACCTTCATGCCTTGATTTATTAGCTCCTAAACTGAGCTCTTCGAGAGCAGAAACTAAGACTCCCTTCTGGCATTACAGGATCTAGTGGCAGGTTATGAACTAAATTGTTGAAATCAGTCTAATACCAGGGAAGATGATAAGATAAACAACATCTGCCTATGGGAGGTTTTCACCCTAGTTTCCCCAGGACTACCCTTTACCTTATGCTCTGTTCCTCCAAATGCTGGTGACCATCTGCTCCTAGATTCTTTATTCTTGGTCAGGGCTTCTTGGACTTTCTGTGGAGACATCAGAAGTACCAAAGGTTTCCTAGCTCGTACCACTAAAGATCTGGAGATTTGGTGGGAGTTGAAATTTCTTAGAGCTTCATACTCCCTCTCAAAAAGCCATCTACAGGGACGTCTGGGTGGCTCAGTTGGTTAAGCGGCTGCCTTCGGCTCAGGTCATGATCCCAGCGTCCTGGGATCGAGTCCCACATCGGGCTCCCTGCTCGGCAGGGAGCCTGCTTCTCCCTCTGCCTCTGCCTGCCACTCTGTCTGCCTGTGCTCGCTCTCTCTCTAACAAATAAATAAATAAAATCTTTAAAAAAAAAACCCATCTACATTTTATGTTTTATATGCCCTACTGCATGTGAAAAGCTTTCTCGTAAAATGTCTGGAAAATGTACATAACTTCCCAGTTCCAGAGAGGGTAGTTTGAGAAGCATGGTGCTAATTACAGCTCATTGGGAGCACAGCAGATAGTGCCCCAGAGGAGGAATTTCTGAAGCCTGGAAATGAGGGGATGTGGGGAGGTGAGGCCCAGGTAGCAAACTGCCTAACAAGAAGTTGTTACCAACAGGGACTTTAGACATAATTTAAGCCCAAGTTGTTAATTGCTGATAGAAAAAAAATACCTCCCAGCTTGATGAGAAGACAAAATGGTAACTGAGATGTATTTAGTGTTCTCTGAAGTTCTGTATATGTCACCTAATATTAAAAAAGGGGGGGTACTTAGATTTAGATTGATTTTTGTGAACTGTAAGCCAGTTTGTGCTTTTCTGTACAAACATTTCAGGGTGGAGAAAGCATTGACCACAGCTAAATTTTGGACACTGACCAGCATTAAAAACTAAGAAACAAATTAACCAAAGACAAAACTCTGTATGTCATTAAGAATAAACCATTCCGGGCGCCTGGGTGGCTCAGTTGGTTGGGCCACTGCCTTCGGCTCAGGTCGCGGTCCCGGAATCCCGGGATCGAGTCCCGCATCAGGCTCCCGGCTCCATGGGGGGTCTGCTTATCCCTCTGACCTTCTCCCCTCTCATGCTCTCACTCTCTCTCTCAGATAAATAAATAAAATATTAAAAAAAAAAAAAAGAGTAAACCATTCCACCTTATACGAGCCTCCCCAAGTCACTGATTTTCTTCCTTGGGAATGGGTCAGAATCCTGACAAATGCTCAGTTGAGCCAGCATGTAGGTACTATGGGGCAGCTCCTGGGCATTCCTGTAACAGGCCTGAGGGCTTTTCCCAGAGGAAGATGTTAATGGCTTTCTACAGTGATACAGTGTTTCCTTAACTTACCCTGGGTTTCAATGATATAGATTGATACGTGTATAAGTAGTGTGGGGTGCATTTTGCAGAGCCCACAATTCATCCAGTGTGCTCATTTGTTAACCGATTGTACTTTTCAGTGGTTGTCCTATGAAAGCACCAAGCAAAACTCTTAAGTCTAGCAGGTATCCTGCATGGCAATTACTTTGTGATATCGCTTTTACTTTGGGGAGGTATTTCAAACATCCTCCTATCTAATCTTGTCCTTTCTTAAATCTCCCAGGCTCTGAAGTGGTCGTTGTTAATATACAAACTTCATTAAAGTCCCTTTTCTGATTTCTGCCGTTGGTGGTTAAGCAGATCACTATTTGGCTAATGTAGCCATAGGCCTACTTCTTACAAGGTTTATCTTAATGAAAAAAAAAATAATTTCCTCTATAATCTTTACAGAAAAACTAATTTTTTCCCTATGACAAAGGTAACATATTGGGTTGATCCAGAAGATATATTTAAGTAAAAGGAGAAAGATTAGAATAATCTTTAATCCTACTACTTGAATTTCATGGCCATTCTTCTAGACTCTTTCCATATGTCTATCTTTTCCCAGAAATGGGATCATCCAGTCCCGCTGTTTTATTCTCTTACAGTCTTCTACAACTTCCATTTTCATGATCTACTCTGTGGACGGCCCTTGGTTTATTTAATCAATGTGCTGTTGCTCACAGGTTCCCAGACCCAAAAAGCTGCCCGTAGAAGGGCCTGGCTGTCACCTAGATGCACCCTAATAGCCCCCACAGTGTGATGTTTATTTGTCTCCTCCTGGGCAGGGCACGAGTGCCCTTGTGATTAAATGAGGGATTGGTGGCTTATGTCAAACGGGGGAATCTTTGGGATTAGATGTTTCTGCTAATGGAGAGAGGATGCCAGCTGGAGCTGAATGGCCAGACCCTGCTTGGAGCATCATCCCATGCACTCTGGAGCACTGTCATGCTGTGGAGTGCTGTCCTGACTACCGCCACCCCCCCTTCAGTTCCTAGGCACTCATTACCCTTGCTGCCCACAAGTCACAGATAAATTCCTCTCCAAAAACTGCCGTAACTGAAGGGACCCACCATGATTAAGCCCACGGCCCTTTCCCTGGGGAAGTTTTCACCCAATGGTTGGTTGATGGAGAGGCTATAATTGCCTGTCCCCTCACCCCCAATTTGGGACAACTCTTCAGGGCTCTTCTGGTTCCAGAGCTCTGCATGGTCCATGCTGAGGCCTGTGTTAGGACCACACAGCAGCTCTACTTCCCCTACCCAATTCTCTTCACCCCCACAGGTGTATCTCCCATGGATACCTTCCAATAACTTTCCTCCATGTGTATTACTAGCTCAGTGTCTGCTTCCCTGGGAACCCAATCTGTGGCAGGCACTAAAAGTTTACATTTTTGGCCTGGCGGAAAGTTTATGTGCTTAGTATGTCTTGCAGAGACAATACAACTAATATGAGTTGCAATTGTAATAGTTAAAGGTTTCTCCACAATACTTACTTTGCTAGATAGCTAACATTTCCTTTACAAGCTGAATCAAATCTGTCTCAGAGGTCTCACTTGAGGAAGTCAACAAGATGTGTTCTGTGTTTGTCATTTCCTATGACTCTTACCCCACCATTTGGGCATCCTAGGTCTGAGACACAGTTGATGGGGAGGTGGGTAGGTCCTTGCCCAGGCCGTAGCAGGCCTCTCCCAGGCAGGCCATTCTCCTCGTGGTATCCCTCACCATGAGCTGGCTGTGGGCCTTCAGGGCTCCTCTCAGTACTGATATGTACAGCCCCCCGTGAGGCTTCACATACCCTTCTCATTATGGAGGAGGAAAAATAATTTTACAATCTATTTCCTCTCTTGAAATTCAAGGCTTTACTCAGCAGTTTCCTTATTCATTATGAGGTGATTTTATCCCTTCAGCAGCAACTGCTGGCCATCTGCCAATCTGGAGCAGCCTCAGGAAAGTGGCAGAGCCCTAGCTGACCTGGCTAACTTTCATATTTCCCCAGGAGAGGAAACAATTGTACATCTCTCTGCTCAAGAAACAGAAGTGGGGGAGTGACCTCTGATTCCTGTGCAGGGAATGGGTGACTCAATTTTTATGAGGATTCCTACCTTTTTTCCTGGTTTAGGTTCTGAAATTGCCCCCCTCCTTCCCTATATGACATTGGGTTGGGGGGCCATTGCTGAAAGATAGCTCAGACAAAGTACAATTTAGCCACTATTACTGGTTGAGCTGTGGCCCCTGAAAAAACCTATGTTGAAGACCTCACCTCAGGTACCTCAGAAGGTGACTACATTTGGAAATAAGATCTTTGCATATGTAATGAGTTCAACTGAGGTCCTACTGGAGTAGGGTGGGCTCTTTATCCAATAGAATAGTGTTATAAGAGGAGGAGAGACTGGGAGACACAGACATAGGAGAGGAGAACACCATAAGATGACAAGGCAGACAGTGGAATGCCACAAGACTGGGAACTCCCAAGGACCACAATGAGGAAGAGTCAAGGAAGGGTTCTCCCTTACAGGGACCCATTGACGTGATTTAGGATCTGAGAGGTCCATTTCTAGCTTAGTGAGACCAAAAGAAAAGCTAATAGAGCAGCTGGGGAACTGTAAAGGCGTTCTCCGGATTTGGCTGGGGCTCAGGAGGGGCTTCCTTGTAGGACCTTATGTAGCTGCTTTGTAAAATTTTTGGATTCTGAGAATGAAGCCCTACAAAAGAATTTGAAGATTACCTGGTATCATTGAGTGTCCTGTTTCATGTGGAGAAAATGAGATCTGGGGAGTTTAAGTGACTTACCCGGGGGCCAATTAGTAAATAGTAGAGACAGGCCTGGCACCCCAAGCACTCTGAGATGCAGGCCAGTGTGCTTGTCCCAGCTTTAGACTCCCTTCTAGGCCTGTTGAAACACTGTGCAAAGTCCTGAAGAAACTCTGAGGCAGATCTGCCATGACTTCTCAAAGCTACTAAGGTCAGCAGCCTGGGCTTTGGGGTCGAGTCCACCAACTTGTTTGAGCCTCAAGTGATTTCTGAAGACAGTGTTAACATCACAGACCTTGGGCTTTTGTATCAGATAACAGCATTTAGATTCTAGCTCTGTGGTTGCTGACCAAGTAACTTTAATAGGAGTTATTTAAATGCTCTCAGCCAGGATTTATCTTTAAAAGCTAGGACATTGGAACTTTGCAAGATTGGTGAAAGGTCGGATAAAAAATTTTTTGCAAAGGGCTTGGGCCAGAGTTGGTACCTACCAAAATAAGTTGTTTTTCTTCCTTTAGTTCCTTTCTAAGATGTCATTTGTGCCTGAAAAATTTAACCTGATATAGGAACAAAGAGTATAGTAATAAAATACCACTGTTGCCATTACCACTAATATTATACCATAAAATACACAAGATTTACTGAGTACATGACAGACACTATATCATAATGGCTTTACATGGATTACTAATCAGCATAACCCTAGGATATAGTTACAGCTATTAACCCCCTTTTATAGGTGACAAAACTGAAGCTTACATAAATTAAGAAACTTGCCTAGGCTCACATAGCCAGATCATGATGGAG
Organism: Taxidea taxus jeffersonii; assembly: GCA_003697995.1. NCBI lineage: Eukaryota > Metazoa > Chordata > Mammalia > Carnivora > Mustelidae > Taxidea > Taxidea taxus. The sequence continues at coordinate 35,926 of RCUC01144113.1, read as the reverse complement.
ATGGACCCAGACAGTCTGTCACTCATGCGAAAAATCAAAATGAGCCACATCCAGTCCTGGCTGTCCACCAGGAAAATAGAGCAGTCATATTGCAAGGGAGGAAACCATAGGCTGTTTACATCTAATTCTTTACAGTTACCAAAGTCTGTCCATTCATAGCATTTGCTGAATTGTCCATAATCTTAAACAACTTGGTAGCGTAGGTTGTGGCTTTCAAATAAAAGTCAGGAGGTGAAGTATAGCCAAGATAGGATAAACAAGTCCTTTGAGATGATATTTGAAATATTATTTTCAGACAAAAATGCCTGTTGTACTCAGATCTATGACCAGACAATAAATATGGTTTATAAATCGACATGATCCAGGAATCCTTCTTTTTTTTTTTTTAAAGATTTTATTTACTTATTTGATAGACAGAGATCACAAGTAGGCAGAGAGGCAGAGAGAGAGAGGAGGAAGCAGGCTGTCTGCAGAGCAGAGAGCCCGATGTGAGGCTCGATCCTATGACCCTGGGATCATGACCCGAGCTGAAGGCAGCGGCTTTAACCCGCTGAGCCACCCAGGCGCCCCCCAGGAATCCTTCTTATAAGATCTCTATCTCATGATTGTCCAGACTATTTGAATACCCCCAAAGATGGGGAGCATATCACCTCCTAAAAAAGCCCTACTCACATTTAGGGAGCACTGGCTGGAAATTCTGCCAACTGGTGGATTAACAGTCTAAATATGAGTAAGTAAAACTTTTAAAACATCAGAAGAAAATAGAAAAAAATATCTTTATGACCTAGGGCAGGGAATTATTTCTTAAGCAAAATAATGAAGGAAAGGGGCGCCTGGGTGGCTCAGTGGGTTGAGCCTCTGCCTTCGACTGGGGTCATGATCTCAGGGTCCTGGGATCAAGCCCCGCATCGGGCTCTCTGCTCAGCAGAGAGCCTGCTTCCCCTTCTCTCTCTGCCTGCCTCTCTGCCTACTTGTGATCTCTCTCTGTGTCAAATAAATAAAATCTTTAAAAAAAATAATGAAGGAAAAAAATCAATACATCTGATTACATTAAGGTTTAAAAACTCCTATTTCTCAAAAGACATCATAAAAGTATGAAAAGCAAGCCACAGGGTGATGATATTTACAGCACTTAAATATGACCAAAAAAGTGTCCAATGTGTGTATATATGTATAAGAGAAGGAAATAGCACTATAAAAACATACAAAGTGAAAGACTTCTTAAAAAGAATTTTATAGGGGTCCCTGGATGGCTCAATCAGTTAAGTGTCTGCCTTCAGCTCAGGTCATGATCTTGGGGTTCTGGGATCGAGCCCCACCTAGGGCTCCTTAGTGTGGAGTCTGCTTCTCCCTTTCCTTCTGTACTGCCCCGACTCAGCTTGTGATCACTTTCCCAAATAAATAAAATATTTTAAAGAATTTTATAGAAGAAATCTGAATGGCTAACATATGGAAAATTGTTCAACCTCAATTGTTAATGAGAGAAATACAAATTAAAACTATGGTTTTTAACTTCATTGCCTTGGTTTGCTAGGGCTGCCATAACAAAGCACTATGGACTAGCTGGCTCAAACAACAGAGATTTCTTATTTTTTAAGTTTTTATTTAAATTCCATTTAGTGGGGCGCCTGAGTGGCTCAGTGCGTTAAAGCCGCTGCCTTCGGCTCGGGTCATGATCCCAGGGTCGTGGGATCAAGCCCCGCATGGGGCTCTCTGCTCAGCGGACAGCCTGCTTCCTCCTCTCTCTCTGCTTGCCTCTCCGCCTACTTGTGATCTCTATCAAATAAATAAATAAAATCTTTAAAAATTTTTTCATTTAGTTAACATACACTGTAATATTAGCTTCAGATGTACGTGTAGTGACAGCTTAATCTCTGCATGGAGACAAAGACTGGAGACTAGAGGTCTGGAGACTAGAGATTAGAAGTCCAAAATCCAGGGCGCCTGGGTGGCTCAGTGGGTTAAGCCTCTGCCTTGGGCTCAGGTCATGATCCCAGGGTCCTGGTATCAAGCCCCGCATTGGGCTCTCTGCTTGGCAGGGAGCCTGCTTTCCCCTTTCTCTCTGCCTGCCTCTCTGCCTACTTGTGCTCTCTTGCTCAGTCAAAAAAAAAAAAAAAAAAGTCCAAAATCCAGGTGTGAGTAGCATTGATTTTTTTCTGAGGGCCTTTCTTCTGGGCTTTCAGATGACCGTCTTTTCCCCATGCCTTCGCACAGTCCTCCTCTGTGCATGCCTGAGTCCTAATCTCTCTTTCTTTTAAGGACACCAGTCCTATCAGATTAGGGCCCACCTTAATGACCTCACTGAATCATAACAATCTCTTTAAAGACCCTAACACCAAATGTGGTCACACTTGGAGGCACTGAGGGTAAGGACTTCACATATGAACTTAGGAAGGACACAGTTTAGCCCGCAACACTCACCATATTAGCAGTCTTTTAAAAGCTGGTAATACAAATGTAGTTGAAGATGTAGAACAGCAAGAAATGTTATCGACTGCTGATGAGAAAAATGACTTTGCATTAAAACTGAAGATGCAAATACCCTATTACCAACTCTTCTATTCCTAGAAATGTACTCTAGAAAATCTGTGTACAGGTGGCTGAGAAGACATGTATGCAAATGACCATACCAGCACTGGAAAACTGGAGACAATCCCAACGTTCATTGGCAAAAGAAACTAAGTACATTTTTATAGTGGAATTCTCTCTGACAGTGAAATGAATGAACTGGACCTATACACAGATATGTAAATAAGTCTTAAAAACAGAATGTAGAATAAAGAAAAACTGCAGAAGAATATTTGTAGTCTTACCATTTTTATAAATTTCAAAACCAAAAAATAGAATAATCTGTAGAGATATGTACATAGGGCATAAAACTAATATTTAGAGAACGACAATAAGCCTAAAATTCAGGATAATATTTAGCTCTGGGACAGCAAAGAGACAAAAAGGTGATTGAGAAGAATTATAGGGTGTTTCAACTGTTTTGAAAATAGCTTATTTCTTTTTTTTTTTTTTTAAGATTTTATTTATTTGACAGAGATCACAAGTAGAGAGGCAGAGAGAGAGAGAGAGAAAAGGGGAAGCAGACTCCCCGCTGAGCAGAGAGCCCCATGCGGGGCTCGATCCTAGGACTCTGAGATCATGACCTGAGCAGAAGGCAGAGGCTTAACCCACTGAGCCACCCAGGCACCCCCGAAAATAGCTTATTTCTTAAGCTGGTTGTAGGATAAACAAGCGTGCATTATATTATGTTTAGGGGCTTTTTTTGCATTAAAGGTTATGTAATTTTTAAAGAAATACTTAAAAAGGAAAAATTGAGCGTATGAACAGGGTCTAGATCTTGTGGACAGTAAAAGAAAAGTGTTCAACAGGGATGTTATTCTTGGTCAACCCTGTAGTAGTTAGTGATGAGAACAGAATGGAACACTTAAAAATTTCATTACTACTTATAGAGAAATCAATGATCAACTAGAATGAAACGTTTGGGGATCAAGACAGGAAGTTTGTTTTCTAGACAGCTTGTGAGAAAAGTTTAAATGGTTACCTGTTAACTGCGTGTTCATCAATTTAATCATATCAACTACTTGATTTAATAGGAGTACAATAATAAATCACTTTCATAATGTAAATGCACCTACATGGTTGAATTTTTAAAAGACTATTTATTTGATCTAAGGAGATTCAAATAACACAACAGTGTACATAACTTGAACTAAGCAGTAAGAGTTAATTCATAGGAATTAATGTACTAACTTCCTTAGAGTAGAAATGAAAAGTTAATGCTAGTTTCTTACCTGGTTCCTTTTTAGGCAAAAATATGAACAGGGACACCGCATCTTTATCCAATCGTGATGTTAAGGGATATGTAGCCTTGCATATTGTTAACTTCATCGAACGTTCCAACGGAAACACACTTCCGTGTTGCTACAGTCTTTTTTTTTTTTTAAGATTTTATTTATTTATTTGACAGATCACAAGTAGGCAGAGAGGCAGGCAGAGAGAGAAGGGGAAGCAGGCTTCCCGCTGAGCGGAGAACTCGATGCGGGGCTCCATCCCAGGACCCTGGGGTCATGACCTGAGCGGAAAGCAGAGGTTTGAACCCACTGAGCCACCCAGGCACCCCTTGCTACAGTCTTTTTTGATAATGATTTTCCATGACTGCATTTTTTCCTGTAAAGGGGACATGGCCATTCCCACACCACTGGACATTCAAACAGGTTCTTCTGATTTTCCAAGGCTGGTGGACTGTGAGGGTCCTGTGGGATTTCTCACTACCTCAGGCCTTCCCATTGCAGCCTCTTTCATTGCCTTCATATCTTGTCCATCCCATTTTAGGGTTATGGGTGTTGGTATATGTCAATTTGGGACCTCATTCAGGGTTTCTTACTCAGTCCATTGCATTTCTTTTCCATTTTTACCGTCAGGCTCTAACTCCTAAGTTCCCTGGGTCTTTGTTACATAAATCCCCTTAAATCCCGTTTTGGAAAAAGGTATGATATAAATAAAGAGAGTGATCACACTTCCGGGGAGGATAAGGATTCTGTTTACAAATGATACAGCACTATTGTGCAAAACTAGTGATTTCCTGCTTATGACAATTGCCTGTGGTAAGCTATTAGGTGCTGGTATAAACAATAGGTGTGTAGTTTCAACCCAAGGCCTTGGAACAAAGGTCTCTTTTTCTTTTATCTAAACACCCAGAGAGGACATGAGTTCAGAAAAAATAGCTCTGAAGGAGACACTCTAGGGAAATGGTTATAAGCATTCAGCATAATGAGCCAGAAGGATCTGGATTTGACTCCCAACCTTGCTTTGCATGGCTATGAGCCTCTGGACAAGTTGTTTCTCTTCTATGAGCCACAGTATCTTCATCCTTACCTACTTTAGTGGGTTGTTTAGGGATTAAATAAGACCCAGTATATAGTGAGCGTTCGGTAAACGTTAATATTATTCTTGGGATAGTTTATTTGAAATAACAATGTCAAAGCTTTGAATACAAGACAATGGTGGACCTTATGTGGTCATAAAGCACAAAACAAGGAAACAATTGGAGTGATCAGAGTTTCCACTGAAACACAACAAAAAGGCATTGTTTTTCACTTTTTCCCAGTGTGATTTCAGAATCAGGAAGAAAATCAGGCCTCTAACTGTGGACACAGCCTGCAGCTATGATAATGAATGACTGGAGTGTATTCTGGGGTAAGTAATTTAATTTCCCTGTATCTCACTGTCTTTTCTGTAGAATATTGATTCGTGGAAAACTAATGGTTTTAGAAAACCCTCTAGATAAGGACTGGGTTTCCAGCCCTGCTTATGTTGTCCTGTGAACATGAAAGCATTGGCAGCGTAATGACTCAAATCCCGCGTCCTGGTTTTGGTGGCATTTACCCGCTGACAAAATGTTTGTGTGTTACTGTCACAAAGGCCCTTGGGAGAGCCATTTTCATTGAGGTCTAATTTGAAGTGAGCTGGCACATTGGCAGGACAGAATGCTGGTGTTTTCTGCTTTTGAGAAGACCATTTGCCTGCTATTCTGCAGATGGGACTTACGCACTCAGAGACCCCCTGGGGACACCTCCGCCTGCAAATTTGGCTTTGGCAGGATGGTTACTGTTCCCTGGTTGCATGATTCATGCTTGTCCCATCAAAAAAGCATATACCAAAGGAGAACAGTGATCAGTTAAAGAAAATATTATTGCTAACAAGGGGAAATATTCGCTCTCCTTACTTCTAAGGATTTGGAAATAATGGTACTTATTCCAAAGCAAGGATAGTGGAAAATGCTTAACAGTAGACTGAGTAGCTAAGAATTAACATTCTGTGTGTAAAGTGTAATACAAGCCACAAAGACACAAAGTTTATATTGAACTGAAAAAGAGAAGGAAGGAAGAAATTAGCAAAAAGTTGGGACTTGGGAAATAGCATATTATTCATAGTTTGAAGGACCCTAGACAAATCTCTTAACCTAAGCCTCAGTTTCTCATCTGGTAAACAGGAACAATGTCCACCTCACCGGTTTACTATGAGAAATTGAATAATGTCATTAGAGGGCTAGGTGGTTAAAAGCACCTGACAGTCATAAGACCTGGATTGTAGATCAATTCCACACAATATAATTCACTCAAATATTTACTGAGCACTTATTATTTGCTTGGCATTGTTTTCCAGGTGCTGGAATTGGATAAAAGATTAATAAGACAGGTAGATTTGTCCCTTGTATAGGGTAACTGGGAGGGAGGCAAACCCAGATTCTGAATCCCAGCACTCTTATTTTATCTACATTCAAAAGAGGTCCCCAAACACTCTGAATGAGTTGTCCCAGTCTTTGCCCTCAAGAAACTCCTAGTCTATTGGGGAAGACAACCTGTAAACCCAAAATTCCAAAGCAGCATGCTAAATGCAGCAATGGTGATACGTAAAAGATGTGTGGAGGGAATAAGGAGGGACTGATGAACTGTTTGGGTAAAAGTTCCTGAAGGGGATGCTTGTCTGGCTGAATTATGGAAAATAAAACGAGTTCCTACAGAGAGAAAAAGCAGAGGAAGGGCATTTCAGATAGCAGGAAGCATCACATGCAAAGTCAAATAAACAGGAAGTTGCTAGTTCCAGCTTCTGCCATTAACTGGCTTTGTTTAGCCTTTATGGAATTTCCTCAAGTCCCTCTGGGCTTCCAGTTTTCTCATATTAGAAAATGAAGGTGTGGGAGGAAGGGGGTGCGTGGGAAGAGGCAACATAGATTTTCTGTAAGGGGCTTTCTAACTGGTCCCTCCCTACTGAAGCAGAGAGAAAATGGATAGTTTGGGGAATATCAAGTCTTATTTTTCGAGTGTGAGCCAGAGGCCCCATCTCTTGTAACAACAGATGACAGGCTGCCGACATTCAGAAATGTTTGCAAAATCCACCCAGTTCATCAGTATTTACGGCATTGACTGAGCAGGCTATTAAGGAGGCCACCATCCAGCAGAGGGAGCCCTGTAATAAGTACACGGGTATCATGGAACCGGTTCATCTACGGCGGGTGCGTGGAGGGAGTAAAATAGAACCTCGGGCATGTCCGTCACGCGCAGGCTGACAGGCTTTAGCTCCTAGCAAAAAGGAACTTCCTGGTTCCTCATTCTGTTTCACTTTCTCCAAAAGGCCGCCAGCATGTTCCGCCGCCAAGTTCTCCCTAGGCAGGCCAAACGGGCATCTTCTTTTCACCCGCAACCTTTTCCAGGCCTGTGGAAGGGGCTCCGTGCACGAAGAGAGGATGCAGGTCCCAGGACTGACCACACGGTCACACCCAAGCATCCGTTGCAGGGCCCCGGGCAGCGGCAAGCAGGGCGAGCAGGGTTGGCTTGGAAGGCGGGCTGTCCAGGGCCTCCAGGGGTTGGGCTCCCGGCCGGCTGGGCGGGACTCGGGCTGCCAGTATAAGGCAGGGGCGCCACTGTCCCAGCCAGAGTGCTGAAGCTGGCGCCCCAGCCAGGACCGGCAGGCAGCCAGCCCTGAACTTGCAACTCATGACCCTGAGTGACTGGAGAAGGAAGGAAAGGTCTGATATCTATTTGTTCGTTTATTTAGTGCCAATGAGTAGAAGGCGGGCAGGTCTGTGGTGCGGGAGAGCTCTGCTTCGATTGGCCAGGGATTGTAGGCCCGTTGGTACCCTCGGAGGGCCCCGGGGAGCGGTTCAGCCACTTCCCGAGGGGCCCCAGGCGCCCACGCTCACCAACTTCTCTCCCCCGCAGGAGTACTTCTTGCCACCACTCCCAGCCCCAGCCTTGGAGGATGCGGCTCCTTGGGAAACTGCGCGCCTCCGCTCCGGAGCCTGCTTTCTCCAACGTGCTCACCCCGGCCCGCATCCCCGAGTTCTGCATCCCGCCCCGGCTGCCGGCGCCCTGCGCACCCGAGTCTCCGCTTCCGGCCGCGGCTTTGCCCCGGCGCTGCGCCGCTGAGCCAGACCTGTGGCCCGGAGGAGCCTGCGGTGCCGCTGGGCACACAGACTGGGACCCGCGCTCGCAGGCCGCGCTCTCGCTGCCGCACCTGCCGCGCGCGCGCACCGCCTACGGCTTCTGCGCGCTGCTCCAGAGCCCGCACACCCGCCGCAAGGAGTCACTCTTCCTCGGGGGCGCGGGCGCAGCCCCGGACCCCGACCCCGCACTCTCCGCCGGACCCCGGCCGACCCCGGACGTGCCCGCCCCGCCGCCCCGCGCCCGCCGCCTCCTGCGCGCCCCCGAAGGACTGCTGAGCCGCGCGCTGCGGGCCCGGAGGAGCGGTGGCCTGGCGCGTGCCCGCTCCGTGTCCAGCGGGGACGACGACGACGACGAGCGTGGCGCCGGCTCGAGGCCCCCGGCCCGGGCCCTCTCCGTATCTCCGCCGCCGCCGCCACCGCCTGGTCCCGACCCGCGGCCCGAGCGTCTGGAGGCCGAGGGCACCGTGGCCCTGGGCCGCGCCGGGGGCGCCCTGCGCCTGGCCGCCGAGTACAGCCGGGCCAGTGGGCGGCTCCGCGTGCGGCTGCTCGGCGCCGAGGGCCTGGCCGCAGGGACCTCCGAGCCCCGCGCGGTGGGCTGCCGCGTCAGCTTCGTCCTGCGTTCCCCGAGCAACACGCGCCCGCAGCGCAGCGCCGTGGTGCGGCCGAGCCGCAAGGCCGCTTTCGACCAGGACGTGTGCCTGGACGGGCTGTCTGAGGAACAGGTGCGCCGCCTGGCCGTGCGGGTCAAGGCGGAGAAGCCGGGCCGCGGCCGCGAGCGGGGCCGCCCGCTGGGCCAGGGCGAGCTGCTGCTGGGCTCCCTGCTGCTCCCCTGAGGGCGCCCGGGCCTCGGGCCGTCCCCTCGGGGCGCTCTCCGCGCGCTGGGACCTCGGACCGGGACAGCCGCTTGGACAAAATAAATGCTATTTATTCATTTTTCTATTTATGATCTTGTTTTATTGACAGTTTAGTTTTTAGATGTCTGTTTTTGCCATTGTTGGTAGTGATGGAAAGGAAGTTCTCTATTCATAACATCCAATCCTTTTTTCCAGACCATTTTTACATTCAAAGGGAAAGAGGGGTGGCTTGTGGCTGGAAGCGAGAAAAAAGAACTACGCCCAATCTGCCTTGATTATCCTCCCTGCTTTATGGCAACGCTAAAGGTTTGTTATTTTTTAAGTTATTCCTTCAGAACTCTGCCCAATGCTAAGATTCACATATACAGCTTTACATATTTTGGTGTGGTATAGGTTCATATCTTCACTGATGCCCATACATCAGAGCCAGACATTCTGCAATAAGCATATCTTGGTGGGAAAAGAATTTCTTTCCCATTAAGAAAACAGGATTCTTCTGAAAGTGAAGTCTTTAAAAAATGCTAAGGAAAAGTAAAACAAAGGGCGAGAAGGATCTTTCCAAAGAAGGTCATGTAGGGAATAGACAATCCCGGCATCCCCCTCTTCATTCTCCAGAAGGAGCCCTGGGAAATCTTGCTGTTTCAGAAGACACATCTTTTCTGCCTCTGTAAACATACTGCTATTTTTGTGGCATTATTTCCACCTAGCTATGTATTTAAGTTACACAGTAATCAATGCCTCTGCAATAGGATTTCCTCTGCAATGAATTGAAAGGTAAACTGTCAACTTTTTGAACCCTGGATTTTAAGAGAGGTTTCTTAATCCAACTCAACAAATAGACCTGAGTCCACTGGAAACTGATTGTATCCAAGAGGGTTTGCGTGGGGGAAAGCAGAATAAGGAGGTGGGGCGAGACCTAGCTTCTGATCTTTTTTCTGCCACTTGTCTGATCAGTTCATGTTCCTGAACCTCATTTCCTACATCAGTGAAATAGTGTGTTAATACCTACTTCACAGGGTTTTGTAGAAATATGCTTTGATATCCAAATAACTCTTAAATACACATGAAATATGATAGCTTACCTTCAAAGGCTTGAACTGTACTGGGGAATAGGAAGGTGTTCCATCATGTTTTAGAAAATAAACTCCTTCACTTCTCCTTTCTTTCCAATTATTTCTCCCTGGTCCTGGAGTGGAGGCTAGCAGAGTGGATGAATGAATAGGTGAGACAGAGGATTTAGGGGAGCTAGGAGTGGGAATGCAGAAGCCTTCAGATTTCCTGTGGTAAATATCCCCATAAGCAAGAGTTTGCACCAGTCTGCATCAGAAAGCCCATCAGCACTGTTACTGAAATGAGGTTCCAGGTACGAATTTGGTCAGAATAAGCCAATAAAGATCATACATTTCAACGTGGAGAAACTATCCCTTAGAAATCATTTAATCAAATTACTTCTGAAATTGAGAAAATACCACAGAGGTAACTTGCCTAAAGTCAAATAGCTAGAGATTGGCTAAACTCAGAGAAGAACCAACTTGTGCTGACTTTTCCAGAGGACTGACATCCCCTTTGTTCCCTCACGTAAGGATGATTTGTTGAGCCCTTTCTCTGTGACAGGCACAATACCAAGCCCAGGGGACACAGCTATGAAAAAGACAAGATTCCTGTTCTCACAGGACATAGTTTCAGTGGGGGTAGCCAAACAATAGCCAAGTTTGGTTATTACAGATTGTGGTGACTATCACGAAGACAGTTAGCTAAGGAGGGCAAAAGAGAAGAGGCAGGTGGGATGCTCTCAGAGATAGAGTGGCCAGGGAAGGTCTCCTATGAGGAAGGATTCATACATAAGAGAAATTAAATCTATTCAAATAACTACTTACTGTGTCCAAATGACCCCTTAATATGCCCAGACAGAATTCTTTTTTTTTTTTTTCATTTTATTTATTTATTTGAGAGAGAGAGATCACACGTAGGCAGAGAGGCAGGCAGAGAGAGGAAGGGAAGCAGGCTCCCTGCTGAGCAGAGAGCTCGATCCCAGGACTCTGGGATCATGACCTGAGCCAAAGGCAGAGGCTTAACCCATTGAGCCACCCAGGCGCCCCTCCAGACAGAATTCTTGATTTTCCCCTCCCAAATCTCTTCATCCCCTAGTCTTCCTTATTTCAACAAATAGCAACATCATTCTTCCTTTTATGCAAGCCAGGAACCTGGAATCATCCTTAACTTCTCTCTTTCACATTCCATTTTTCTTAGGTATAAATGTTTCCTCCTTAGAGTATCCTTCCCTGCCCATCCTGTCTTAAAAAACATCACTGTTGCTATTGCTTTTTTATTCATAGCACTTATTACTACCCAACATTATATTATACCCTTATTTTGTGGTGGCTGTTTGTTTCTTTTCCACCAGAAGTATACTTCATAAAGCAGGAACTTTAAATTCATTGCTTTATTTCCAGTGCCTAGAGCAGAGTCTGGCATCTGGTAGACTCTCAATAAAATTGATCGAGTGTTGAACAAATATAGAAAGAGATAGAATAGAGAAGCATAGAGGATCTAGGACCAAGCCTCGAAACAAATCAACAATTAGAAATTCAATACAAGAGGAGTGTCAGTGTAGGAGAGAGAGAAGCAGCAGCCAGCAAGACAGGGGAAAGATCAGGGGAGTATGGAGTCATGGAAGCCAAATAAACAGTCCAAGAAGGACATGTCCACCCCATTGAAATCCTACAGCTGTCATAACAGGGGCTTTCACCATAAAGAGTAGTCCTAATAGGCGCAGGACAAGAAGGGGTTAAAGTGTGAATGGGAGGTTAGAAAGTATACCCAGGAAGTTTTAGAAAAGGGGGAGGAGAGAAGGGACCTATAGCTGGAAAAAAATCAGAGATTTCCAGAATCAAAGACTTATTTTGTTTTAATATGAAAGAATCCAACACATGTTTGGAAGAGGGAGATGTTGATAGTGAAGTGAAGGAAAACCAGGAATAACTATAGGGGAGAGTCTTTGGAAAAGTAAGATGGGATCCAGAACATATGTGGGTCGAAGCAGTGATCAAGAACTCATGTTCCTGATCCATGTCTTATCCCAAATCTCTACTTGGGAGCGTCACTCCATCCCGAGGCAGGTCACACTTGTAGTCTTAGCTTGTTGGCGGGGACAGCTGGGACTGCACCATGATTTCTTGTTAGACTCCAGGCGGGAGAAAGGCCTTGCTTCTATAGGCAACCCTATATGACTAAAGAATAACTTCCCCAGAAAGCTCCAGAAAACTCCTCTCTATATTTTAGTGGCCTAAATTTGGTTGCAATCCCAATTATGAACCATTCCCTGCAAGGGGAAGAGTGGTTAGACTTAGGGAAATAGGGCCTCTCTTTATAGCGAGCCGAGTGTGTGAGGTCAGCGTTGTCTGAAGCAGGTGCTTCTTCCTGTTAAAAGTAAAAAAAGGGAATCGGCGCCTGGGTGGCGCAGTCAGTTAAGCATCTGACTCTTGGTTTCCACTCAGGTCCTGATCTCGCGTCATGGCATGGAGCCCTACACGGACCCATGCTCAAGGCAGAGTCTGCTTACATTTCTTCCTCCCTCTCCCTCTGCCCCTTCCCTTACCTCAAATAGATAAATAAATCATTAAAAAGAAAGAAAGGGTGCAGTACCAGAAAGAGTAGAAAGTCTGAGGCCAGAAAGACCTGGCTCCCAATCTAGGCTCTGCTACTGGGTAGTTTTGTGATCTTGGGGCCAATGCTTAGCCTTCTTTATGTTTCAGTTTTGTCCTTTCTAAAATATTGGGTGTGAAGATAGCAAGGGTAAAAAGAGATAATTGCATTTAGTTATAGCAATATTCATATTAACAGGGGTATGCACTCTTTTTTTTACTGTAAATACATTTTTAATGTGAAGAGGCATAAGATTTCCTTTACAACTTGTCATTTATCTGTCATGTAATGTCAAGTGTACCTGTAATCCCCTAAGATAAGTAGGATTCTTTTGAGGAAAAAGAGCCAAATCAAAGACACAATTAAGGAAAACATGCATACTAGACTATGAATTCTACGGAGGATAAAGGCCATTATTTTACATATTTTTAAACTCCCTAGTTCCTGACAGGGTTCTGAGTATAGTTTCTTAGTTAATGAGTAATAAATTGATTACTGATTAAATTAGCAATTATGGAGCTGCCTGACAACAGCATAAACTAAGTGGAAAATTCAGGAGTGACTGGCTTCTGGGCTTTAATTTTAATGACTTTAAAACAACATAATTTAATACCAAATGTTTAAACACCCATTATAATTGCTAAACTGTGAAATCAGCATTATTTATGTCTGATCAGCTATACAAAACTCATCGATTTTTCTTTAGAAAAGAGTAGAAATTCCAAAGGATAAAGGAGAGGCTAGTAATTAAAGTCACGTTTACTAATCTAGCACCATAATTCCAGTCTTAGGCCGTCTCAAGTGGCTGGAAGGAGGAAGGGACGAAGTGAGGAAGCTAGAAAAGGTGCTTAACTTGTGGCCCCATCTGTGCTCTCAGGCAATGCAGGATCTAACAGGAAAATTGTTGAAGCTGGAATTTAAAACAATAACTTGTGGTTCAGATGGTAAGGAGGCCCTCAAGAACAGCAGAGTCAGTATATCCAGAAGGCAGTGCTGGAGTCCGCCTCATGAGCTAGGGGGTTTCTTCTTGGCATCCAAGTCCTTTTTTATTTCTTCTAGTTTTTTAGCCAGGTTTGGTGTGTCATAGTTCTGAGCCAGATACATTCCAACCATGTTGCCAAGAGTAAATCCAAGCAGGAACTGCAGCATGGCGTCAGCGAGGAGAGGCGCGAAGGGCGGCTACAGTTCGGTGGGCCAGACCGAGCCTGCCTCTCCCCGAGCGAGCTTTTTTTTTAAAGTACAATTTGAGTATCCCCTCTTTTGTTCATGCAAATGAGTATAATTTTGCTGCGTGGCTTTAGTGCACATCTGTGGTTCCAGTCTTAAGTCTGTACAAAGGGCAGTCTACTGGGAACATATCTGGGTGACTGCACTAAATGATACAAACACAAAGAATTACAGCCTTCCATTCCATTGGTTGTACATTTCAGACTCCATCTGCCTTGTTCCAGAAAGAGGAACAACAGCTCAGCTGATATGTGCTAAAATCCAGACATTATTACCAGGAGTTTTTCATCCTTCGTGAATAACAAAGCCTTGATAAGATATCCTTATGTGACCAGACACTGGTATTTATCCTAACAGGGAAAATCCATATTTTATTTTCTTTGGCAAAAAGAACAGGATTTATTTTCCAGGTTGGCCACAGTTCCTGGTTTAAAAAAGAACCAATGTCTCCTGCCTTTGTCTGCCACGAGATGGTGCCTGACTTCTCTAAACTGTCCATGCTGCTCTCTGGAGTTTCATCTCTTTCTCCTTCTGGTCCCCTAGACCAGAGCCATCATATCTTCCTCCTCTACTCAATCTGCTCTGTACTGCTCTCTTCACCATTATCAATTTTATTTATTTATTTATTTATTTTTAAGATTTTATTTGTTTGAGAGAGAGAGAGAGAGCGAGCGAGCATGAGAAGGGGGAGTGTCAGAGGGAGAAACAGACTCCCTGCCACGCAGGGAACCTGATGCCGGACCCGATCCCGGGACTCCAGGATCATGACCTGAGCCGCAGGCAGTCACTTAACTAACTGAGCCACCCAGGTGCCCAATTTTTTTTTATTTTTAAATTATGTGAGAGTTATACAACAGTTGCCAAAACAGTACAAAGAATTCCCATGTACCTTTTAACCAGATTCCTTAACATTTATTTCATTATCATTCTATCTGTCTATCATCTATCTATCATCTAACTTTCTTTTCCTGAAATATTTGGGAATAAGTTGTAGACATGTGACCCGACCTGCGGGTAGTCAACGGAGATCCTAGAGGGGGAGTGAGAATGAAAGGACAAGAGACACGAGAGATGGAGACAAGACAGGATTCTGATCAAGTCTCGTTTATTTGTCAAGCTGCGGGGGTATGTATAGGCAGAAAAGTTCGGGCGGCGAAAGGGAGTGACTTTCTGTTGGCAGTTAGCCGGAGTCACAAGTGAAGGAACTTGATGATTTCGGAACGCATATCTTGCAAATGTTCCAGGACACGAGATACCACAGTGGGGCATCTTGTTTAGCACAAATATTGTGGTTAGGGCGACCTTGGTAGAGTTGCGTTAGTATGCAGATCCCATGGTAGCAGAGCCCAGAAGGCTTACTGCTCCCTACAGACATGTGTCCTTTTATCCCCAAATAGTTGTGCATTTCCTGAAGGTAAAGCTATTCTCTTCCATTGTTCCCTTATAAAAGTCAGAGAATTGATATTGATTCAGTGCTACCAGATAATCTACAGAACCTATTCAAATATTTCTAATTGGCCAATAACATTTGGGGGTATCTTTAAGAAGAAGAAAATCCTGGATCACAAGTTGCCTTCAATTGGCATGTCTCTTTAATCTTCTTTGATCTCAGGCTTTCATGATCTTGACATTTTCTATAAGGTCATAAGTTTTTGTCCGATACTCTGATTAGATGTAGGCTGTGTGTTTCTGGCAGAAATGCCCACATTAGATGCACACTGTACCAATTTATCTCATTACTAGTGACATTAATTACTTGGTTAGAGTGCTGGTGTTCACCAGATTTCTTTACTGTAAAGATTATTATTTTCCTCTTTATATTTAATAAATCTCTTGTGAGAGATACTTTAAGACCATGTAAATATCCTATCTCTCATCATCCTTTTACTTCCCAGATTTAAGCATTCATTGATGATTCTTGCCTGAAACATTTATTACTACCGAGATTGCCAAATGGTAATTTTAAAATTACGTCTTTTAAAAAAAATATTTGTTAGTTGAAATTTTAACTTTGCTTTTCCCTTTATTTATTTATTCACTTGCTTGTTTATATCTGTATGGACTCATGGGTTTTAAATTTTATTCTATGAGTTATAACCCATTGCAATTATTCATTCTGGTCCCAGGTTTGACCTGTGGGAGCCCCTTCAAGTTAGCTCTTGTGTTCTTGTTATATTTTCAGTGAACACTTTTTTATTTTCTGTATCTAAAATTTGTTCCAGGTTCATCTTGCACTTCTTATACCCCAGTCCTGGAATCAACCATTTCTCCAGGCATCTTGATTTCTTACATTGATTGATAGTACTTAGAAACTATGAGTTCCTGGGTGTCATTGCTTCTAAGCTCTAGAACACACAGACACACACACACACACACACACACACACACACACTCTTCCATCTATATTTGCACATCTATCTTTTAGAAAATGAACTTAAGCTGAACCATCATCAAATTTAAGTTCCTAATACTCTGCTTTCACCATAAACAAAATCCTCCCATATCTACACCTTTCCCAATATGCTTAGCCTGAGATTTAAGATGCACTGCAGTTTGGCCCAAACCCAAGTCCTCCAGCCTTACCCTCCTGAATGTCCCTTCCCTGGCATTCCTCTGCCACAAAGAGAATATCCACTTGCTGTGCCTGTATGTCTGTTTACAGTACCCTGAACAGATTCATACTGAAGAATTCTTCATTATAAACATAAAATGAAACTTTCTAAAGTATGAGTAACAAGACCTCAAACTTGTAGAGTGGCTAAAAGAAATGATTAATCAATTAAAGTAAGTATTTGATGTTAATAGCTTATATACAAGAGCAGATACCAGGGGAGTAGAGGTGATCGTAATAAGAAGTTTTATTCTGACTGGAAAAGGCTGGTCTTGAAGAAAACACACTAGAAAAACCTGGAGTTTGTGCGGCTGTGACACTTGATAGAGCTGCAATTTCTCTGCTGCGCTCTTAGCATTTGAAAAGGCTGCAAGGGACACTCAATTCTTGGAGAAGCATGACAGTGACACCCGGCATCCTACTCAGGGCTGCCAGTCATCCATTTGTCCACATCAAGTCCCCTTAGGTGGTGAGGGGAGCACTCTCTCTCCCAATCTTCCTCTTCCCCCACAGTCCCTAGGTGTTGTATTTCCTGCCCCTCTATGAACGGATCTAGGAAAGAAGGGCCAAGGACAGAAGGAAAGAAGTAAGAAAATATTAAAAGATAAGCTGAGGCATGTTACCAATTTTAAGATTTATTTGAGCAAAAATCCATTCCACTGGGCAGCACCAAATTGGAGGTGATCAAGATCTAGGGAGATGACTTATTGGGAGAAGGAGCAGAAACAAAGAAAGAAGATGATCTGATTGGTTACGGTGTAAAGTCTAGTTGGCTATGATTGCTTGTTCTAAGGTTTAAATTTTATAGCCTGAGGCATTTACAGGCTTAGATAGACCTCCATGACATAAGTGTCATTGCAGTCCTATGGCTTCCTTGTTTAATTTAATAAGATGAAAGAAAGAAAGAAGATATATATTATTTATTTTTACTTTGAAAATGTGATTTAACCTTGATAGAGCAATTTAGATTTTTTTTTTTTATTTGACAGAGATCACAAGTTGGCAGAGAGGCAGGCAGAGAGAGAGGAGGAAGCAGGCTCTCCACGGAGCAGAGAGCCTGATGTAGGGCTCGATCCCAGGACCCCAGGATCATGACCAGAGCCAAAGGCAGAGGCTTTAACCCACTGAGCCACCCAGGCGCCCCTGATACAGCAATTTAAAAATTCTGGTTTGGGGGTGCCTGGGTGCCTCAGTGGGTTAAAGCCTCTGCCTTCAGCTCGGGTCATGATCCCAGGGTCCTGGGATCGAGCCCCGCATCGGGCTCTCTGCTCAGCAGGGAGCCTGCGTCCTCCTCTCTCTCTGCCTGCCTCTCTGTCTACTTGTGATCTCTGTCTGTCAAATAAATAAATAAAATCTTAAAAAAAAAATTCTGGTTCAAAGTTCTTTTTTTTTTCTTAATGGCAGTCATACATAAAGAAACTATCTCACAACAATATTTAGATCCCATTCACTCAGTCCATAAGTTTCAGATTGTGTTGATTCCACATCAAGTTTCAGGGGTGGGTCTGATGCAGGCCTGGCCAATAAGAGTTATTTCATACCTTTGGTCACAGTGATTAATTAATACAGGATGTAAATGTGTCCTAATTTAGTCCACTGAGATTCAGACCTAGGAATTGCTTTTAAATAATTGAGATGGAGACAAACTATTTTCTGCTGAATTTGCACCTAACAGGACACAGGCCTGTAGCTCTCAGGAGCCATCTTGCCAATACATGGAAACCAAGGATAAAGCCAAATGGACAAGAGCAGAGTGATAAATGAAGAGTTGGTGTCCCAGTGATGTCACCCGCATTCTGAAACTAGCTGTAACTGTAGCCAGCCTACTCCTAAATTCCTTATAGAATGAAGTTGAGTTAGAGTTGGGTTTTCTGTCACTGTATCAAAAAAGAGCCTTGACTCGCCACACCAGAATTTGAGCTCACTTCATTTTCCACCTCCCACCCTTTGTGGATCCCACTCATATCCTTGATTTCTAACCTAGAAGTCAGTGATGGAGTGAGGTGAGGGATAGAGCAAGCCCCAAGGATGGGGTAAGCATGTGTATGTCACACATTGATTGGTCACTAAAAAGAACACATAGAATCTTTAAAATTTGGGGGGAGCCATGTCAAAATGTGCCCACATCAATATGGGTGTGGTATAATGTAAAATACTTTTCAGGTAAGACTGAGCCTGACATCCCATCTTAAAGGGAATACGTCTCTGAAGGAATAATCTTGGAAAATTCGAACTTGCAAAGTGATAAAAACCTGAAAGGTGTTGTTTTAAGTTGTGTATAGGTTTTACATAAATATTAATTATAATTTCCTGAATATCGCTTCCTAGTTTGTAAAATGCTTTCACAGACTTTACTCCTTGTGATCCTGAGAGCAACCCTTTAGGTTACACATAGGTATTATTATTATTAATGCTATCTGTCCTACTTAACAGATACATAACTTTAATGAATTTTTCATGGTAATCCAGTTAGTAAGGGAAGGAGCCAGGAATCAGTCCCAGGTCTTCTGATTATTAACATCAGGCCCCAATGCAACTGCCAGCTCTTCCACCTGAATGAGGGTCCATTTCTTATACTTCTTTTTATATTCCTGCCAATACCCCCCAATCAAGCTGTATGTGCAGGAGGTAAGCCTGCAAGGAACATGGGTGAGGTGTGTCAGCATTGAGCATTTGGTGATCAAATAGTTGGTGAGATGTAGAAGGACATTCAAACCAAAGTAGAGGGCTTTTTTGGTTTTGTTTTGTTTTTTAGTAGGCTCCATGCTGTGGAGCCCAACACAGGGCTCAACTGAGAGACCCTGAAACCCTGAAACACTGAGACAAGACCTGAGCTGAGATCAAGAGTCACTCAACCCGCTGAGCCACCCAGGTGCCCCAAATCAAATCAGAGTTCTGTCACCTCTAGTCTCCCTTACCCCATTCTCTCTAACTTCCCATAATCCATATTTCATAAGAGGGTGTTCTGAGCACCCATTCCTAGACTGACAGTAGACAGTCATAAATTTCTACCACTCTATGTAAAATTTATTATAAGAGGCCCTTGTTTCTGAGAATCTCTTAAAAAAAAAGAATGTAAAGTAAAAATACCCCTTTTTTAAAAGTAAAAAACAAAAAACAAAAAGCCCAGACTTGATGTGATTAATGACATAGGAGGGATAAAGAAAGGAACAGGACGAAGGTTCACATTTTAACTTTGCTTTTGCCTTACTGAATAAATTAATAAATATATGACTGGATCATATGTCTATATGATTTTAACATTTCCCAGAGAATTTGGATATAGTGTAGTTTAGATGAAAAATTCATGGCTCAGAGATATTGGTCAAAAGGTACAAAATTTCAGTTAGAAGATGAATAAGTTCTGGAATTCTAATGTGCAGCATGGTATATTAAATAATAATACATACTTGAAATTCGCTGAGAGTAGATCTCAAATGTTCTTAGCACATACACAAACCAGTAACTATGGGAAGTGATGGATATGTTAATTTGGATATGTTAGTTTGGTGGTGGTAAGCGTTTCACAATGTATACTTGCTATATGAACACGGTATACAAATACCAAAACATCGTGTTGTATATCTTAAATACATACAAGTTTTACTGTAAAAAATAAAATTTTTAAAAATTTTAAAATTTTGAAATTAAAAAATAAAAATTTTTAAATGGTGTCTCAAAGTGACTCTGATTTGTCTCTCTAAAGGCATGTTTTCTTAAGTCCTTATCTACTCTCACTTGATTATATTTTTAGTCTTTGGGGTCCAACTAGAGTCATTCTGGGTTTAGTCAGTGCTCATGCTAGAATCCTTCCATGGATACTTGGAGACCATCCCAACACTGGGGTGAGCGATGATCTCAGCTGCTCTATGGAGGTGGTGAATCAGGAGAAAACCCAGTCTCTACAGAGACAGACAAAGCCTGGTGAGTAATTCATCATTTAAAGGTCGCTACTGTGTTGGGATGGTGAGGTTGTGATCAATTTTTTACTTTTAAAATTTTTATATATATTTTTGAAGATTTTATATATTTGAGAGAGAGAGAATGAGCAGGGGGAGGGGCAGAGGGAGAGGGAGAAGCAGACTTCCCGCTGGGCAGGGAGCCCCACTCCAGCTCGATCCCAGGACCCTGAGATCATGATCTGAGCCAAAGGCAGACCCTTAACAGACTGAGCCACCTCACTTTTTTTCTTTATTCATCATGTTTTTTAAAGTTGTGTTTACGGTTTACAGAACTGAAAACACGTCATTTAATTTTAAAGAGAGAGATCTGTCTTAGAACCTGAAAAAAATTTTTCCTTGGGCCAAGTACTTAATCTGGTTAAGCCTCAGCTCTACCTATATTGCAGGATTATTTTAAAGATCAAAAGAGATGCAGGTCTGTTTATAATAGCCTGGGAACTAAGGTTGGGCAGCTGGGAGAACTGGGAGCTGTCAGGGGCCTGCCCCAGGGCAGGGAAACAGTCAAGGGAAAGGGTGATAGGTAGGCCCGCTTGGCTGCTTGGGTCTGCTGCTTGGGTCTGTGGGCTTTACTAATAGAAACACCAGTCGTGTTGGTAACTAGCATGTCTTGTGTGTTTACTATCAAAGCACCAGACCAAGGACTTTAACTGATATATTTACTTCCTTCCCACAACATTCCTACATCCAGGTGAGCACAAAGAAAAAACTAATGTCCAGAAATAACAGCCTAGATTTTCAAGGGAAGCAGTTGCATAAGTGGGTCTTTAACCAAGACTGTGCAGGCAAGTCCTTAAGAGCAGGGACTTTGGAACCTGGCTCTCTTCTAGCACGTGTGAGCTGTGACTCTGAGGTTTACTCTTTGTGCCTGAGTCTCCTCACCTTGAAACAGATATGTAGCATCACCCACTTTGGAGAGTTCTGGTGAGGACTGGAGAGGACTGTGTAAAGCGCTAGCCCATTCCTAGACTTTATACAGACACCAAGCACCTGGTTGAGTTGCTCCCATTCCATCAGGACTGAAATGAAAACATCGGAGGAACCCCAGACCACAGTGGGGCCTCATTCCTAGCTGGAAGTGTAGATGCTCAGCCCTTTGCCCCAGGGGGACTCTGTTCTGGGGCTTGCCCCTGTCCGGATGGTGACCCCTCCTCCCCCCCTCCAGCCTCGCCCAGACTCCGGGAACTATGCCCTGCCTGACCCCAGCCCCCTGCGGCAATGCTGAGGCGAATTCTGCACACCTGTCAAGGCTCTGACCCTGGGGCCATTGCCTGTGCTGGGGACTGCTGGTCTCACGCCTAAGGAGTGGATTGTCCTGTGTCCGGGAGAAGAAAACTGCGCGCCCCAAGCTGTCCGCACCTGTACTGCGGACGCTGGGCGGGGGCTAGGGAGCAGGGCTGGGAGAAGACAGGTTGTTGCTAAAGAAAACCTCTGAGCGGGGTGAGGAGCAGATTTTCCCTGACGGGGGTGTAATTTAGAGACAAGAGACCACCTGCCCGGTTGCCGCGTCCTGGGCTGTACCCCCTCCTCGAGGGGCGACGACTGGAGGGGCGAGTTTCTCCCTGGCATCTCAGCTGGGAAGTCTTGGACTCTGGCGTGTGTGGTAGAGGCCAAAGCTATTGGCTCTGGAAGTGAAGTCCTCTAGGACGAGAAGGGCAGAGCCACAGCATCTCAGACTTTGAGCAGAACCAAGCCTGGCTTCGGAGGATCCGGCCGGTAGTGTGATCCTCCTCCCCCTGCCAGGTAAAAAGCCTGTCTGAAGGTCCTGCAAATCCCCCCGGGGGGCTGAAGGCTTGGGCGGAGGCAGCTTTAAAGAGGGGCTTCTCAGCGGGCTGCGCAGGGGAGGTCAGGCTGCAGCTGGTGCCTGTAGCTCACTCTGGGAGCTGCTGGGGAGCCAAGGCAAGGAGGTGGCCAGGGAGCTGGGGGCCCTGCAGAGCAGTGCGTGGTGCACATGGACAAGGGAGTGGAAAGAGCAGGGCTGACCCTCCAAGGAAAGAAGCCCCTTCCCTGCTAGGTCTCCTTGCAACAGCCCAGCGGTGTCACTGGCACGAGGATGAGAACAGGAAGGAGAAGAAAGTGTGGTTCGTGTGGGAAGATCGGGGCTCTGCCAAGTTGGAGGTTGTTGGTACTGCTTTGGGAAGTTTGATCTGGCTGGGGGTCGGGGGGTTGTGGCAGTTTTTAGAGGTTTATTTATCGACTCATTGTGAGTGCAAGACATTGTCCTAAGTGCTTTAAATTTAAGATATTTCATCTCCGTGGATTTGAATCCAGGCAGGCTAGCAGGAGAGGTCAAGCTCTTCACAGGGGTTCCTCTCTGTAGAAGACTCCAATCCTGAGGGCTCGGGGACAGGGGAGGGCAGGGAGGGATGGCGGGGGAGGGGCAGGGCACTGAGATGGTAAAGGAGAGAGGATTTGAAAACAAATTCCACCTGTCTTGCATTTTTTTTTTGAAGGCACTAGCCTGAAAATAGAAATCCTGAAGAAATCAAGGCTAAGAAAGAATGTCGTGATGCAGCTTGCCCTGAGCTGTTAGTGCTATAAACATACCAGGAATCAAATATATGCTCACCTTCCAGAAGCTTCTCTGCAGAGGGTCTCTTAAGGACACTTAAAAAAAAAAAAAAAGTGGATACGTTCTTTGAAAAAGGACAAAATGAAATAATTGGTCAAACAACTAACAAGCAGAAGCCAAGGATAAAAAACTTTGAGCTGTGAATGGAACAGCTGATGTGATTCTGGGTCCAGGTAGGTCACGTGACAGGAAACTCCAAACAGCTTAATCAGTTCTATTTGTGTTTCCATTCACCACAGTGTGGTCCTGGTCACCGTGATTTCGGTTCCAGTGAACAGAAAGCCAGAAAGGGGAAGGATTCTGTGAGAAAAAGAGGAGAGGGTGGAGAGGAGGGAGCAGAGGAGGTTACCTAATGCCCTGAGCCGACCACAGAGGGAGGGGCTTGGACTGGACTGTGTTTTCCTGTAAGAACAGGCCATTGCGGGGTTCCTCCTCTTCTAATGAGGAGAGAAGGTTTATGGAGCACTTACTCGTTGGTGCCTTCAGGGAACTGAAATCTTGTGGAAGAGGAGACGTGTCTCCAAGGCAAGACAAAATGGGGGCTGTCTATAAGAGGCAGATGCAAAGATGAAAGGCTGACTAGCACTTTTAAGGGTCCCCTTAAGGGCAGGGCTGATGGGTTGCTCTTGGCCTCTGTTTCCCTTCCCCTCTCCCGGCTCCCCAAGTGGGAACCCAGCACCTGGGACTCCCTGAATGGAGCAGAACTGCATTGGCAGGGTGCTTTCCTTCTGTACACCTCAAGGGCACTCTGAGGAAAGATGATGTAGCGGAGAATTTGATTTTCCTAGAGGTTAGCCAGAGATCTGGGCCTGCTCAGAAGCTGGGGAGGCCTTGACTGACGGAATGGCTTGGGGTAACCTGTTTGTGCCTGGGAGGCTGGGTCCAGGGCCAAGACCAGAAATGCAAGGAAAGAGCTTGCCATCCTGATGGGAGACTGGCTTCCTGGCCACTAGGGAGGGTGTGTTCAGTTTCAGGGTGTGAGGAACGAGGAGGGGAGGCAGCCTGATGAGGAGGAGGGCGGGAGGGAAGGCCCTAATGCCGGACCTATGCCCACACAATTGTTGCCCTGTTTCCTCCCCACCTCCTCAAGATCTGCTCCCAGGAGTTTATATGGGAACTGAATGTTCCTAAAGTGGATTTTATTTTTATACCTTCCCATATTATGCTTCCTGAGATGTTTTATCATTTCTGTTTGGTCCTTAGTTGTCATTGTTTCCACAAACTTTAGCTTTAACAAACTTTCTCTATTTCCACCTGTCCTCCCCAAGCCAATCTTCTCCCTAATTCCTCCAGCTTAAACGTGTATGCTCTTGAATGTAAAGGCCAAGTTTGAGTCTAAAGGAACACTCAAAGAATTCCTACTTAGGATTTTCCTTTTCCTGTTATGGATTTCCCAACTCTGTGAAGAGGCAGAGCAGAATGATGCCAGACCACCCGGGTCCCAGTAAGGCTCGTCCAGCTAGTATCTGTGTGACCTCGGATAATTTACTTAAATTCTATCAGCTTCACTTTTTTTCATTTGCAGAGTGGGCTACTAATAACACAACAAATACACCTAATTTAGGCTTGCGCTCAGAATTAGTGATGATTCACGCGGAGACCCTGACATAGTGCCCCACACATCGTAAGCATTCAGTCAAGAATAACTATGTAGCCTTCAAAGAGGTCATTTCTGTACTTCTGTACTGGTAAATAACCCACAGCACAGTCCTGGGAATTTGTAGCTCTTACATCGTGAGAACTGCTCAGCATTTATGGCGTTTCCAGGCACGTCCTTTTTGGGGGGAAGTTTAGTATTTCATGGGGCGTTCAGATGTAAGAATCAAAGCTCAGTTTTCATTGTGAAATGAGATCCTGTTTATTGCCTGACTTGACGCATTAGAATCAAATTTTCATGAGATCAGGATCCATGTCTCATGTTGCTTATTCCTGTATCCTCAGTACCTGGAATAGTACAGTTGACCCTTTAACAACATGTGGGTTTGGGGTGCCAACCCCTGCGCAGTTGAAAAGCTGCATATAACTTCTGACTCTCTAAAAACCTGTTAGCCTACAGTTGACAGCAAGCCTTACCAATAACATAAACAGTCAGTGAACAGATTTTGTATGTTGTATTATGTACTCTATTCTTTCAATAAGCAAGCCAGAGAAAAGGAAATGTTATTAAGAGAATCACAAGAGGAAATACATTTGTAGTACTGTATTGTATTTATCAAAGAAAGTGTATCAGAGGATCTGTACAGTTCAGACCCTTGTTGTTCAAGGTCAACTGTGCCTGACACCCAGTAGACACTCAAAAAACAGTTCCTGGTGAATATATGTATAGTCAGATTAGTCCCAGTAGGTTGTTTAAAGGAGCAAACATGTGTCTGTCTATATTTATGTATCTGTACGTCTTTTATTTTTATTTTTTAGCCTTTTCCATCATGGCAAGTGCACTTTTAATCCCCGTTCCCTATTTGACCCCTCCTTCCATCTACCTCCCCTCTGGGAACTTTCAGTTTCTTCTTATTGTTAAGGGTCTGTTTCTTGGTTTGTCTCTCTTTTCCTTTTCTTCTCCTTTTATTTGTTTGTTTTATTTCTTAAATTCCACATATGAGTGACATCATATTGTATTTGTCTTTCTCTGACTTATCTCACCTAGCATTATACTGTCTAGTTCTAGCCATGTTGTTGCAGATGGCAAGAGTTCATTCTTTTTTATGGCTGAGTAATATTCCATTGTATACACATCACAACTTCTTTATCCGTTCATCTATACATGGACACTTGGGCTGCTTCCACAGTTTGGCTATTGTAAATAATCCTGCAGTAAACATAGGGGTGCTTGTATCTCTTTGAACTAGGGTTTTTTGGGTAAATACTCATCAGTGTGTTTGATACCCTTTTTGTTGTTTGTTTTTAGATCTCTGACAACACTGGTCATCATACTAAATGTAAGTAGATGAATCCTCCTCTTGGGGCCTGTATGGAAGGACAGCCGTGGCTGAGAGAGGGGTGCCTGTCTGTGAACTTGGGGAAAGCTGAGTGTGTGCCAGCTGCCCTGGGAGGCACAAGAAAGCATCCCAGAATTCCTGCATGACACCTGAAGAGGGGCTCAGAAGTGGTTGGGAGCCAGATGGTCCACCCAGAAAGGCCTGGTATCAGAGCCAGGAAGAGGCAGAGTGAAGGGGCCCAGTTCCAGAGGCCACAGTGAGCTGTGACCATCACAGTGAGGCCAGTGCATAAAAATGAAGGCCAGCTAAGGACCACTAAGCCACTGTTCAGCAGAGGCAGCCACCTTGACAATGGCTCTTGGTGCAGACACCTCCCCATTAGAAAGAGGGGCAAAGAGGAAAGTCTTGCACTGAGTTTAAACTCGGAATTCACCATGTTGAAATATGGAGCTACCGAATTACCTTAAGCCTAACACATGTGTATACATATTTTATGCAGGTATCTGGCTGGACAAAAAGCTTTTATGATGCCTAAAGTCAAGGTCTTAAAACGAGGTGATTTCGAAAGTTGCATGAGTAACAAAACAAAATTGTGAAGCATGTGTTCTCTAAAACCTGGTGAAGTGGTTTGGCTGGCAGGTCCCCAGGTCACAGTTAATTTGATTACTGATTATTTATCATAAATGAAGCTGCTTGTTGGAATTATAAACCGGGTTGAACTTTGGCCTGCGTTGGTGGCTTCCAGAGAAGCAGGTGGCTGGTTGAAAATCCAGGGTAGAGTTACACAAGCCAGTGTCTGCCTTTGTTTTCAGTGGGGTAGTAGGACTTCAAGGGCAATGACATGCAGCTGCTGCGGAGGGTTTCTGATGCTCACGTGGGGGGTGTGAGACCCTTGGCTCTCTGAGCCTGCGGCATCCTATAATTTTGTGGCCCCTGTGCTATTCAGCTATAGGGAATCTGGGTTGGGGGTGGTGATACTCAGGTGGTCAGGAGGACCAGCAGGTGGCATGAATAGGAGGCTCGGGGTGGGGGAAACTTCTAGACCTCTGAGTGGAATAGGAAATATACAAGAAATAAGACCAGAGCAAGAATTACGGCATTCCAAAAGGAGACTGGCTGACACCAGCAGCACCCCCGTTATCAGACTTGGGGCTAATCTAGTGGCTAAGAAGGCTTGATGCTAAACGCCACACCAGGTGTCTGGTCTGGTTATATCTTTTTGCATTGGGTCAAGACAGGGCCCCGGAGCTGGTAGCAAGGGTGATGCTGCATTGATTCTCTGTCTGTAGCCTCTGTGTTGTGGCCGTGATGCTACATATGGACAGCAGTGTGGCAACGTGGAAGGGGTTCTAGCCAGGGTTCTAGGGCCTGGTCTCCTCTCTGGAAAGATACTTCTCTCTCTGAGGCTCAGTCTACTTATCTGTAAAATCGGAAATAACAATGCTCTCTGTGTACTGTGCAGGTGGGATGAAATAAAGCAATTAAAGGTATTTCTTAAGTTCAGAGGCCAGGGGCGCCTGGGTGCCTGAGTGGGTTTAAAGCCCCTGCCTTTGGCTCTGGTCATGATCTCGGGGTCCTGGAATCAAGCCCTGCATCGGGCTCTCTGCTCAGCGGGGAGCCTGCTCCCCGCCCCCCCCCGCCTCTCTGCCTGCTTGTGATCTCTCTCTGTCAAATAAATAAATAAATACAATCTTTTTTTTTTTAAGATTTTATTTATTTATTTGTCAGAGAGAGAGGGAGAGAGAGCGAGCGAGCACAGGCAGACAGAGTGGCAGGCAGAGGCAGAGGGAGAAGCAGGATCCCTGCCGAGCAAGGATCCCGATATGGGACTCGATCCCAAGACGCTGGGATCATGACCTGAGCCTAAGGCAGCTGCTTAACCAACTGAGCCACCCAGGCGTCCCAAATAAATACAATCTTAAAAAAAAAAAAAAAAAAGGAAGTTCAGGGGCCAAAGCCATTGTATGAGAAAGAGTTGCAATTATTGGTTTTCCCAGCTATGGGAAGATGTAGACTTGGAGGGGTTGTGGTGCATGGAGATCTGCACAGAACACTCATGTTTTTAATTCATTTCACATGTTTCTTTTCTTTTTTGTGTCAGATAATAGTAGGGGCCTCTAAGGCCAAGTTTTGAAAAGGTAAAGAAAGACATCAGCAAAATATTCGATAGACTGTGAGCAGAACCCAGTCTCCTGATAAGATATTTACATTTCCACTGGATGTTAATGGACATGTGTTTTAACAGAAAAAAAAAACAGGGAGGGGGTGCTTTCCAGGCCTTGATAACAGTCTCCTTGAACTACATGTCTTAACTAAGTATACTTCTTGCCCAGGAAAACAAGACCTCTGCTGCTGTTGGGTGTTATTGATTTTTTTGCTAATTATCTTGCCAATCCTGTCACAATCCCACCTCTTCTTAGCATTTCATAAATAGGATCTTTATGAGGTATTTTGAACTATAAGCTTTCAAAGAATTCTGATGATATCATTGTGTAGTCAGTGTTAACAGCGTGGACCTGTATCAAAGTGGGGGGGTCTGTGACCCAAGAGGGGGTTTGGCGCTCAATCACAAATTGTCAAAATATTAAAGAGAGGGAAAGAAGATGTCTACTAACACAATTAAAATAGCTCTTAAAGCGCTGGGTTAACATGAATGAGAAAAAAAAAATTGTAGTATGACACCAGGGGAGAACTGATAAAAAGGCCAGGAATCCCAGTAAAAAACTTTAAGAATTGAGGTAACAGTAGGGGAAAGGATGCATGGTAGAAAAACTGAAGAAACGGGAACAGAAGTTTTGGGGGGGTTCCCAGTTGTAAATAATATGTTTTTATCTGTATTGTTTTATCAAAAATAACTTGCTGGAATTATTTTAATCTGAAGAGTATGCTAATATTTCAGAAAGTTAGAAAAATCAAGAGGGGATATCAGCCATACGGTTCTACTCTTTTACTACAACAATGAGAATCTTTTCATATCTCCTCCCCATCCTTATCTCTTTGCTTACTTTTCCAGATTACAGTTGTACACTTGGCACATGACACATTTCTGTGTTGTGCCAGTCTTCATAATTACAGTTTAAATGGACACATTTTGCTTTTTTGCCTTCTTCACTGCTTCCCCCGCCCTGGTTTCCCAAACCCAAACATATTTCTTCATTGTAAAAAAAAAAAAAAAAAAGTTTCCCTTATCTCTTTGTTTCAAATAGAGTCAATATATATTGTCAAGTGAAAAAAAAGCAAAGCTCAGGGATGCCTGGGTGGCTCAGTGGGTTAAAGCCTCTGCCTTCAGCTCGGGTCATGATCCCAGGGTCCTGGGATCGAGCCCCACATCGGGCTCTCTGCTCAGCAGGGAGCCTGCTTCACCCTTTCTCTCTCTGCCTGCCTCTCTGCCTACTTGTGATCCCTGTCTGTCAAATAAATGAATAAAAATCTTAAAAAAAAAAAAAAAAGCAAAGCTCAGGAGAAAATGTCTATGGAATGTTGCTCAGCTCTTAGAAGGAAGACATTCTCTTTGATTAGCACGAGTATTGATTTTTGAGACTCTTCTTGTTAGGAAGGGTTATGACTACCAGCAGTAAAGCTGTTGTGCTCTTTTTAGCAATTCTTCAGCAGCTTTTTCTTTCCCTTAGGATTTCTTGTCTTTACCATATTGCTTCTTAATCTAAAGGAAAACTGTCTCCATGCTCGGCCTAGGAGCCAGATCTATAAAGTCAAAACTTCAACTTTCCAATGCAACTTCGAATTGTTAAAGGATAAACTGAGCCATATTGAAAATTTTGAGTTTATTGGAGCAAAAATCAGTTCCGACTGGGTAGCACCAAAACGGGAGTGGTTAGGAAAACTCCATCAACAAGAGCTCAGAGGGAGAATTTGACAGAGAAAAGGAATAGTCAAAGTAAGGAAATTAAACGGGCGCCTGAGTGGCTCAGTGGGTTAAGCCTCTGCCTTCGGTTAGGGTCATGGTCTCAGGGTCCTGGGATCGAGCCCCGCATTGGGCTCTCTGCTCAGCAGGGAGCCTGCATCCCCCCCCCCTCTGCTGCCTCTCTGCCTACTTGTGATCTCTCTCTCTCTGTCAAATATATAAATAAATAAAATCTTTAAAAAAAAAAAAAAGTAAGGAAATTATTGTCTGGCTTTAAATGGAAGCCGAGTTGGCTGTTTGTGGTTGTCCTTAGGGCTTGTTTCTGTAATCTTGAGACATTTACAGGCTTAGATTTGGTTTGTCTTCATATGTCTACCAATGTGTTAGAGCCACGTCAGTCAATGGCCTCCTGTTTAATTAGTTTAACACCATTTAGGGGACCCAAGGAAGGTTTGACACACGCCCCTGAGACCTAGGACCGGAACCTGAACTTTGTGCTGTACTTCTGAACACTGCATTGCTTCCAGACTGCAGCCTTTGGTCTGCCTGTGTTCCTTTCGGCCTCTGAATTAATCTCTACAAATATCTAGGATGTGCCAATATTGTGCATTTTTATTTCTGTATCCTATTAATATATACACTTAGGCCAGTATTTCTTGAACAAAAGAGCAGACATGAGCCAAGTATTTTAACAAGGTCCGTGCACCGTTTAGGTGAATTAATACCAGTACTTGATGGCATCAGTCAGGAGGGTGTTTCAATTTTCTGAACCGTTTTCCCAACTCAGACACCCACCACTTCCGGCACCCTCCTCTTTAGAGCAGCCAAAGCCCTTGCTCTCTCCTGCCCTCCCCACATCTCAGCACTGTGAACACCCCTGGGTATGTATTAGGTGCTCAATAAATCTATCAAGTGAATACATGAAAAGTATTGATTCTCGCAGAACTCTTACTAGATGCTATGCAAGTGTTTCACACCAGACCTCCTTTAAATCCTGTAATCTTGCAAGGTGTTATTATCCCCACTCTACAGAAGGAAAAAAAGGAAGATCTGAGAATACAGTGATTTTTTCATCCAACCATCTGTTCATCCAACCGTCTGTGGTGGGCTGAGTAATGCCCCCCGCCAGAGATGTGTGCATCCTAATTCCCAGAACCTGCAAGTATGTTACCATATATGACAAAAGGGACTTTGCAGATATGTTATATTAAGGGTATTGAGATGGGAAGATTATCCTGGGTTATTGGGGGTTGGTATGGGGGGCAATATAATCGCAAGGGTTTATTTTGTTTTTGTTTTGTTTTTAAGAGAGAGAGAGCATGCAAGCATGGGAAGAGGGTCAGAGAGAGAGGGAGAGAGAGACTCTTAAACAGACTCCATGCTCAGGGCAGAGCCTGACCTGATGTAGGGCTCGATCTCACAACCCTGAGATCCCAGCCTGAGCTGAAATCAAGAGTCGAACGCTTAACCACGTGCCCCAACAAGGATCCTTTTAAGATGGAGGGGAGAGGGTTAGCTAGAGAGAAGGCAATGTGACCAACGGTGATGTGAACTGCTGATGTGACCTAAGACCACCAGGCAGGGAATGGGGAATGTGGGCGCCTCCAGAAGCCGGACAGGGTATGGAAATGGATTCTCCCCTAGAGCTCCAAAGGAACACAGCATTTATTTTAATCACTAAACTCATTTTGGACTTCTAACTTCCAGAGTAGTCTGTTCAAAATGTGTGTTGTTTTATGCCACTAAGTTTGTGGTCATTTGTTACAGCAGCAACGGGCAGCTAGTACAGCGCTATAACTGGTCAATGAGGGGGCGGGACTCCTAACAATCTTATAGCAACTTAGTCCTTTCTCACTGCTGTCCTGTGCCCCTGCTGTGGGTCTAGCTTTTTCCTGGCCTGAGATAAAATCTCGTACAAGTGCCATAACTTCTCCCATGTAATAAAAGTCCCCAGTCATCTTAGTCTTCCTGTGGTCTCAGATTCATAATCAAAATGTCATTTTTTAAATGCAAGCCATAAATTTCCAACGTAAAGCTTCTCCCTTTCCCAGCCAGTACCTCCTGTTGGAGCGAAGCCTGCTGTGGCCCCTTAGGCTCTCCTGATAATACTGGCTTGGCCTTCCCTTGTCCAGACTTGCTATAAATCCCGAAGACTGTAGAGTTGCAGTGGAGAGAGGAAGGAAAGGGAAAGGATAGGAAAGGTCTTATTTGACCAGCACCTCTCTGGTTTAGTCTCTTCTGACCTAGCAAGGATTTAGAGACTGTTTTTTTCTTTTGTGGGTTTCTTGGTGATGTGCTTCCAAGTTGGAGGATTTTCCCCTGTCATTCCTTTGTCGGGGAAGGATGTGTATCTTCTGGCTCGTCACTCAGCAGCTCCTCCCTCTGCCCCTCTGTCTCTCAGTGCATTCGGCCCTCATTCTTCCAAAGCACCTCCCTATTACAAAGCCTCAAGGTGGCCAGGCAAGCTTTTCTGCCAGGGCCCATTCTGGTCCTGGACAAACACCAGCACATTCTCCGGAACCTCTGGGAGTGCAGTGACACCCCGACAGTGCAGTCCATGCTGCTGCCCAGGCTGTTTCTGCCAGCCTGACCTCTCAAGCCGTCTCACCCATAGAGGAAGCCCTTTGAGCGAGCCCTTCACGCCCATGATGAGAGCATGAGGGGGAACCCCCTGACACACACAGCTCACTGGTATTTCTCTATGGACATGTTGCAATCTCTAAGTTCCCCCCAGCTCTCCAGTTTTAACTCAGAGCTTTGTGTGTGGTGACAGGGCTTTAGCCACCTCCTTTGAAAATAAAATTGACACTTTGCCTTGCTGCCATTTTTAAGTCATGTGTAGGTCATTGTTTTACAACCAGACGGGGGGGAGGGGACCTAAACCAGATTGCACTGGGAGATAAGCCAGAAATAATAAGCCCAATATGTCTGGTTCTGGTCCCCTCAGTATGTGAAGCCTTGAGCTTCTCCAGTCTAAATAGGTTTCCAGACTCTATAATCCCTACCTCTCCCAACGGGGGTGGGAGCTGTCATTTGACTCCTGCCCGACTCTATCAAAAACTTTACCCTGACTTTTGCAGTGTTGACATCTGACCGTATGTTATGACTTTGGAGGACATGATAATCCTGTGAAAATTTTGCTGTTTTTCTGCCAATGACAGGCTAATGTCGACTAGGTAACCTTGCCAATACTGAGGGGTTTTTATTTTTTTCCTAAAATATTTCTCGCGGATTTATTTATTTATTTTAGGTATTTATTTATTTATTTGACAGACAGAGATCACAAGTAGGCAGAGAGGCAGGCAGAGAGAGAAGAGGAAGCAGGCTCCCCACTGAGCAGAGAGTCCGATGCGGGGCTCGATCCCAGGACCCTGAGATCATGACCTAAGCCGAAGGCAGAGGCCTTAACCCACTGAGCCACCCAGGCCCCTCTCGCGGATTTTATTTTATATTTTATTTTTGCCTGTCAATCCTTCTGAAGTCTGACACCCTTGAAAAAAGTGAACTTCTTTTCTTTCCTGAATGCTCTGAATCTTCTTTCCTTGAATACTATACAGGCTGATAGTATTGTACTTTGGAATGTAGGTGGGAGTCACCAGCACTTATTGTCTTGGAGTCTCAGACAAAGCTGAGACCAACATCATTCTCTTGTCACATCCTGGCCCATGAGTCAGGGATGAGCCTGGGATTCAAAGCTCGGTAATCTGAAGCCAGTCCATTTTCTACCACACTTCGTTGTTCCAGCTATTATGGAGTTAAAGTGCCCTGGTTTCATTCAAACTTAAACAACCATCAACTTCATACAGACTGCTATTTGCAGAAGAGGTTATATACAAAACTAATGGTAACCATATATCAAAACCCACTAACAAACATGTAAGGCATAAAGAGAAAGAAATCCAAAGGCAGCACTAAAGAAACACAGCAAAGCATGAAAGATTGGCAAGAAAGGATCAGAGACAATCTCCAGAAACAACCACAAAACAATAATAATAATACAAAATACAAATAATACAAAAATAGCAGGAGACTTTAACACCCCACTCACATCAATGGACAGAGCATGCAAACAGAAAATCAACAAGGAAGCAAAGGCTTTGAATGACACACGGGACCAGATGGACTTAACTAACAGAAATAGAACATTCCATCCTAAAACAGCAGGATATGCATTCTTTTCAAGTGTACATGGAATGTTCTCCAGAAAATAGATCACATATTAGGCCACAAAATAGGCCTTAACAAATACAAGAAGTCTGAAGTCATACCATCCCATACACTTTTCTGACCACAAAGCTATGAAATTAGAAGTCAGCAAGAATGAATCTGGAAAGATCACACATACATGGAGGGTAAATAACATGCTACTAAACAATGAATGGGCCAACTAGGAAATCAAAGAAGAAATTAAAAAATACATGAAAACACAATAGTCCTAAACCTTCAGGTTGCAGCAGAAGTGGTCCTAAGAGGGAAGTATAGGGCAATACAAGCCTTTCTTAAGAAACAAAACAAAACAACAACAAAAAAACAAAACCTAACCTTATACCTAAAGGAGCTAGAAAAAAAGAATAAATGAAGCCTCAAGCTAACAGAAAGAAGGAAACAATAAAGTTTTAAGCAGAAATAAATGATACAGAAACAAAAACAAAAGCAGAACAGATCAATGAAAACAGGCATTAGTTCTTTGAAAAAATTATTAAAATTGGCTAACCTCTAGCCAGACTTACCAAAAGAAAAAAAGGCCAAAATAAATAAAATCACAAATAGGATAAATAACAACCAACACCACAGATGTACAAACAATTATAAAAGAATGTTATGAAAAGTTATATGCCAGCAACTTAGACAACCTAGAAGAAATGGATAAATTCCTAGAAACATATAAACTACCAAAACTGAAACTGGAAGAAATATAAAACTTGAACAGACTAACTAGCAAAGAAATTGGATGAATAATCATAAATCTCTCAACAAACAAAAGTCCAGGACGAGATGGCTTCACAGGTGAATTCTACCAAACACTTAAAGAAGAGTTAATACCTGTTCTTCTCAAAGTATTCCAAAAAACAGAAAAGGAAGAAAAACTTTCAAATTCATTCTATGAGGCCAGCATCACCCTGATGCCAAAAGATAAAGACAGCATATACACACACACACACACACACACACACACACACACAAAAGAACCATAGGCCAGTATCTCTGATGAACATAGATGCAAAAATCCTCAACAAAATACTAGCAAATTGAATCCAGCAATCATTAAATCATTCACCACAATCAAGCGGGATTTATTCCTGGGTTGCAAGGGTGGTTCAGTACTCACAAATCAATAGATATGATACACCACATTAATAAAGGAAAGGATAAGAACCGTATGATCCTTTTAATAGATGAAAAAAAAAGCATTTAATAAAGTACAACATCTACTCATGACAAAAACCCTTGATAAAGCACATTTAGAGGGAACATATTTCAACATAACAAAGGTCATATATGAAAAACTCAGAGCTAACATACTCAATGGTGAAAAACAGAGCTTTTCCTCTATGCTCAGAAACAAGAGAGGGATTTCCACTTTCACCACTTTCATTCAACATAGTACTAGACGTCCTAGCTGCAGCAATCAGACAACAAAAAGAAATGAAAGTCAACCAAATGGGAAAGGAAGAAGTAAAATTTCACTATTTCCAGATGACATGATATTCTATATAGAAAACCCAAAAGACTCCACTAAAAAAAACCCATGCTAGGATTGATAAATGCAGCAAAGCCGCAGGATACAAAATCAATGGACAGAAATCTGTCACAGTTCTATACACCAATAATGAAGCAGCAGAAAGAGAAATTAAGGAATCAATTCCATTTACAATTGCACCAAAAAAAAAAAAAAAAACCTAACCAAAGAGATGAAAGATTTGTATTCCAAAAACTGTAAAACACTCATGAAAGAAATTGAGGAAGACATAGAGAAATGGAAAGACATTCCATGCTCAAAGATTGGAAGAACAAATATTGTTAAAATGTCTGTACTACCCAAACCTATCTACGCATTTAATGCAATCCCTGTCAAAGTACCACCAGCATTTTTCACAGAGTTAAAACAAACAATCCTAAAATTTGTATGGCCCCACAAAAAAAACTCAAGTAAGTAAAGCAATCTTGAAAAAGAAAAGCAAAGTTGGAGGAATCATAATTCTGAACTTAAAGTTATATTACAAAGCTGTAGTGATCAAAACAGTCTGGTATGGGCACAAAAATAGACACATGGATCAGTGGAACAGAATAGAAAACACAGAAATG
>RCUC01144112.1:0-31166 GCA_003697995.1 Taxidea taxus jeffersonii | reverse complement strand
GTCCTGGGATCCAGCTCTGAATCGGGCTCTCTGCTGGGCAGGGAGCCTGCTTCCCTTCCTCTCTATCTGCCTGTCTCTCTGCCTATTTGCGATCTCTGTCTGTTGAATAAATAATCTTTAAAGAAAAAAAAAACATGCTTAGAAGCCTAGTTAATTCTTTTTTTTTTTTTTTTGAAGATTTCATTTATTTATCTGAGAGATAGGAATAGAGGA
Source organism: Taxidea taxus jeffersonii (assembly GCA_003697995.1). Taxonomy (NCBI): domain Eukaryota; kingdom Metazoa; phylum Chordata; class Mammalia; order Carnivora; family Mustelidae; genus Taxidea; species Taxidea taxus. The sequence goes on along the minus strand of RCUC01144112.1, from coordinate 30,953 downwards.
AGCAACAGAAAGCACAAGCAGGAAGGACAGGGAGAAGCAGGCTTCTCACCGAGCAGGGAACTCGATGCGGGAGCTCGATTCCAAGACCCTGGGATCATGACCCGAGCCAAAGGCATCTAGATGCTTAACCATCTGAGCCACCCAGGTGCCCCAAGCCTAGTTAATTCTTAGAGTCTGAGCAACTAGCAGTTCTTGGCAACTTGCACGTGATCTGACTTCCCAATCTTGCTAGGGAAAGTTTTATCTTTAGGAAACTACCTATTCCCATTAGTCCTGCAAGATATTCTCTGAAAGCACTGCAAATATGGAAAGTATCAAGATGGTAATATGACAAATATTAAAAATAAGGAGGAAAAGATGTATGCAGGGAGATAATGAAAGGTACATGGGTATCACAGTCCTGTCCCCCACTAACTTTAGAAAGGGTGGAGAAAATAGGAGTTGAACTTTAAGAGGCCAGTCTAAACTAAAGAGGGGGAAAAGGAAAAAGAAGCCGGGTTTTGTACCAAAAGTTTAATAGCCTAAGCTGCAAAGAAACTATTTCCAGAGTACTTTACTTTTACATCTTGCTATTTGTCTTGTCACCTTCCCAATTTTAAAGGTTCCTAAGGCATAAAGAAATTAAAGTTACCTAATCAAGAGGTTCCAAATGCCCGTCCAAGAGAACAGGTGAGCTGCATCACTTAGGGAAGGAAATTTTTTTTTTTTTAAAGATTTTATTTGGGGCGCCTGGGTGGCTCAGTGGGTTAAGCCTCTGCCTTCAGCTCAGGTCATGATCCCAGGGTCCTGGGATAGAGCCCCACATCGGGCTCTCTGCTGGGCAGGGTGCCTGCTTCCTCTCTCTCTGCCTGCCTCTCTGACCACTTGTGATCCCTGTCTGACAAATAAATAAATAAAATCTTAAAAAAAAAAAAAGATTTTATTTATTTATCAGAGAGAGTGAACAGGCAGAGTGGCAGGCAGAGGCAGAGAGAGAAGCAGGCTCCCTGCCGAGCAAGGAGCCCGATGTGGGACTCGATCCTAAGACGCTGGGATCATGACCTGAGCCGAAGGCAGCCGCTTAACCCACTGAGCCACCCAGGCATCCCAGGGAAGGAAATTTTTGAAAAAAGTTATCCTTCCACTCAAATTCCAAAATATCATCTCCTCCTCCTACCCCAAAACACACAAAATCAGGACTGAATAAGCCCAAATTCCTCTGGAGGGCATTGTGACATACAAGCTTGGGAAGCTGATTATTTCAGCCATGTTTGACTATCTCCTGTAACAGGAAACTTATTACTCCCAAATAGCATGTTCTATTCACTAAAGGGGGTAGCGGAGGGAAGAGCGATTTTAGAGTCACATGGGTCTGGATGCCAGCTTTTCTTCTTAATAGTTCTATGGCCTTTTTCTTAACCTCTAGTGTAGTATTATGGAAATTCTCAGACATCCAAAAGTAGAGAGAAGAATATAATAAACACCCACATAACCATCACCAACTTCAATAATTATCAACATATAGCCAATCTTGTTGCATCTATAAGCACCCTATTTCCAGCTCCTCCTTCTATTAAGACTATGAATTTATATTTCACTTGCAAATTCTTTAGTATACATCTCTAAAACATAAGAGCTCATTTAACTGCAATACCACTGTTACATGAAAAAATTATTAATTCCTTAACTTTTTACATTTCCTCAATTGTAAAATAGGTATGTCTTTTTTTCTGCTGTTGCTCTGTCCTCATACGATTCTCAGGAACTCTCTACTGTCTCTGTGACTATTAAAAAAAATGCAGTTTGAACATCTACACACAGATATAAAGAACGTAGCTCTTAGGTTCTGAGTTCTGATCTTGGATCACTGGACAGGAAATAATTCCAGTGATCCAGAAACTTTAAGATGATAACCACAATTCATCTAGAATGGTAATCTCAGGGCGCCTGGACATCCAGTTCTCTGCTCCGCAGCGAGACTGCTTCCACCCCCCCCACCCCCCCCAAACCCTGCCTGCCTCTCTGCCTAACCTGTGATCCCTGTCAAATAAATAAAATCTTTAAAAAAAAAAAAAAAAAGAATGGTAATCTCAGCTCACCTGAAATGTTTCCTTTAGGATAAATGACTTTCCAATCCTGAGAAAGTTAGAATTTGAGACAGATAATGAAATAAACCAGTCATTTATAAATATTTTATTTATATTCAAGATAATCTATGCATTGTGGTCACAATGCATATATTGTAGAGATGTGAATACATACATACAAAGGTGTGATGCAAGGAGCAGGATTATTTCAAAGTGACCTGAATGCTCATTCGGAATTGCATGGACAATCAAGGGCTTTCTGTCTTCTACCAGTGGGAGGACTAAGCCTACACTTAGCTCCCTAAAAGACTAGCAGCTTCCTTTTCTCTGATAGCAGAGACTGCAACTTTCCATAGTTCCTGAGATCTCTAAGTTCTAGGCAGTTGCCCTTCCCAAACAATTCCCGAAAACAGCTGAAATCCCTAATCCCTCATGCTTCACCCATAAAAAGAAGACCCACACTTGGGGAGGGATCGCTCCACTGGAACACTGTCTGAAATGTGAATCCAGCAGTGACCTGACCTGAGCAGGATGGGCTGTTTTAACCATTTAAAAATGTACAATTCACTGGCTTTCAGTACATTCACAATGTTGTGTGGTCATCACCACACAGGGTAAGAACACTGAAATGGTCTAATTCTTTTTTTTTTTTTTTAAGATTTTATTTATTTATTTGACAGAGAGAGATCACAAGTAGGCAGAGAGAGAGGCAGGCAGAGACAGAGGAGGAAACAGGCTCCCTGCTGAGCAGAGAGCCCAATGTGGGGCTCTGGGATCATGACCTGAGCCAAAGGCAGAGGCTTAACCCACTGAGCCACACAGGCATCCCCAAATGGTATAATTCTAGAACATTTTCATCACCCCCCAAAAACCCCTGTACCCATATTAAGCAATCATCTTCATTCCTACCTTCCCACACCCCTGGAAAATACTGATCTGCTTCCTTTCTCTCTGGATCTGCCTTTTCTGGACATATGATATAAAATGAATCATACAATACATGGTCTTTTGTATCTTGCTTCTTTCATTTATGTTTTTAAGGTTCATCTTATTACATATACTAGGACTTCACTCTTTTTTTGTAGGCAATATTCCACTGTATGAACATAACACTTTGGTTTAACCATTCATCAGTTAATAGGACATTGGGGTTATTTCCACTTTGGGACTATTATGAATAAAGTTGCTAAAAACAATCCAATTTGTAGAATGAGCCAATTAAGTACATGAAAAGATACTCAACATCATTAATCATCAGGAAATGTAAATCAAAACCACAATGATATGCTTCCTATCCATCAGGATGGCTATAACCTAAAAAATGGAAAATAACAAGTACTGGCAAGGATGTGAAGAAATCACAACTCTCAAACATTGCTGGTGGGATGTAAAATGGTGCAACCACTATGGAAAGAAGTTTGGTAATGCCTCAAAAAGCTAAACAGAATTACCAGCAATTCCTCTTCTAGGTATATTCCCCCTCCACCCCTGCTTTTTTTTTTATTGGATGACTCATAGCTTAAAGTTTCCCCTTCTCCTTTTAAATACTTTAGAAAATGACTGCTATTTTGTAAAAACAAGAACCACAACAAAATGACAGAGATATTAAGAGAAAATAATTTGACACTGTATTTAGGATTCCAATTTAAAATGTATAATTAACTTGTGATTTTTGAAAATATCAAGAGATTATGTGACTGAATTTGTAAATATTGAAAAGCTTAAAAGAGCTTAACATATTCTTAGTGTGAGCTATAGTCAAAATACATTTATAAAACACTCTATCAGGGGCGCCTGGGTGGCTCAGTGGGTTAAGGCCTCTGCCTTCAGGTCAGGTCATGATCTCAGGGTCCTGGGATCGAGCCCCGCATCCGGTTCTCTGCTCAGCGGGGAGCCTGCTTCTCCCACTCTCTCTGCCTGCCTTCTGCCTACTTGTGATCTCTGTCAAATAAATAAATTAAAAAAAAAAACCACTCTATCAGTTAAGATTTTTTCTTATAATGAAAAAAATCCTCTTTTTTCTGATAATGTCCTCATCTTTTTTCCTAAGCTTCCTTACTACCTGCTTCTTTCTCCAAAATGGCTTTTCAAAGTCACAATTCAAGATACACCCACCCAAAATCATGTAAAATTCATTTATTCATGGGTGAGAGGATGGGGTAACTGGATAATGGGCATTAAGGAAGGCACGTGATGTGAGGAACACGTGATGTGAGGAGCAACTGATAAATTATTGAAAACTACATCTGAAACTAATGGTGTACTATGTGTTGGCTAATTGAATTTAAAAATTTTTTTAAAGATTTTATCCATTTATTCAACAGAGAGAGAGTAAGCACAAGCAGGGGAAATGGCAGGCAGAGGAAGAAGGAGCAGGCTCCCCACCGAGCAAGGAGCACAACTAGGGGCTCCATCCCAGGACCCCAGGATCACCACCTGAGTCGAAGGCAGACACACAACTGACCGAGCCACTCAGGCAACCCTAACTGAATTTAAATTTAAATTAAAAAAAAAAAAAAATGCAGGATGCGTAGGTGGCTCAGTTAAATGTTTGCCTTTGACTTGAGTCATGATCCCTGGGGTCCTGGGATCGAGTCCTGAATCAGGATCCCTGCTCAGCCAGGAGTCTGCTTCTCCCTCTGCCTGCTGCTGCACGCTCTCTCTTTCTCTGGCAAATAAATAAAATCTTAAAAAAAAAAAAATTTCACTTCTCCTTCCCTAAAGGCTAGTTGGTTACCAGCACCTAAAGAGTAGTTAAGGGCTGATCTAATTAGCTGAATGCTATAATTCACATTAAGGGGAGAATGGGGCTTAAACATTCCCAAGATCCAGAGATATAATAAGAGCAAAATAGAAATCTGTAATGATATACTGTATTTTGAAAGGAGAAGTCTAAACCCTGTTGCCTCTCTTCTGAGGAAGGAAGACATCCTTTCCCAGCCACCGGTAACTAATTTTTACAAATAGTAAGATGATATGAACTCAGCAACTACACCACATAGGCTACAGTTCCATTCTTGACTTTTATCAATATAGGTGTTTAAAGAGAGTCCTTCAATGGCTTTTATTTCCCTTCCTCCTGCTCTTTCATTCATTCATTCATGGTTAAAATCAACAAAATAATATATGAGAAAATTTTATAATGGGGTTAAAACCCAAAATTCCTTATTTACCCTGAAAAATTAAAAAGAGATAAGGAAGAGAAAGTAGGACCATGTATAATGAGGGCAGGGAGAGACATAAAAATTATCTTAAATAAAAGTGACAGCCAGATCCTTGATTAGGTTTCTTAAATTTATAATCCTATGAAAAATATTAATAGCAACTAATTATTCAACTGACCTAAACACATTTAATCCTTTCCCACACAATCTAAGATTCATAGCACATTTAAGAATAAAGAAAACCAGATTCAAAATGAAGAATAGTTCTTTTACCTAATAAATTATATACTTAACATGAATTCTGTGTTATACTACTAAGTTTGAGAAGTTAGTAAGAAAAACTATACCTGAGATACTTGGCCCTGGACTTTTGTAAACTGAGTTGTTCGAATATTTAAAGACTGGCTTCTTGTTACCGTTGCCCCACAAGGAGATTTTCCATTCACCTTACTTTCAAGGTGACCACTTGTTGGTGATCGCTCTTCAAGAAGAACAGCATCCCAAGGATCCTCTGCTAGTAAACCTGGAATATTTTTCTCTTCTTCATGGTCTAATACCTCTACATTGTCCACCTTAGGTTTACTTAGGGGATCCAAGTCTAACCAGTCAAATTTACTTATATCTTCAGACTTTGCAGATACCTGTACATTGTTGACTGTTGCTTTTGAATTTGTGATCTCCAAATCAGTCCTTGCTTTTCCATTTTTTAAAAATTCTGATGTACTAGCTATTTTGTCAAACAGCTTTGCCATGTCAGGACTGACTACTGGACGATAGACAGGTAAGCTTCCTTGTGGATGAAAGGGCATGGCAGGTGTCAAAGGGTATGAAAAATATGGAGACTGTCCTGGAAAAGTTAAATATATAGGTTCTGTGGATGGAAAAGTAGGCATTCTTGGATTGAAGCCATTTTGGAATACAGTCTGTTTACTGCTATAAGTTGACTGATAAATAGAAGGTAAAGTGTAAGTGGAAGGCCCCGATAACCCAGGTGGCCACTGTCCTCTCTGAATAGTAGGTCTAAGATAGACCTGTGTTGAAAATGAAGGGCTCACAACAGGAGTAACTGGCAAGACAGGTGTTTTCCTAGTTTCAAAACTGTCATCCAGCAATAGTTTCTCAAGTTCAGCTTGGGTGAGCTTTTCTACATCAATATCTACTGCTCTTTTTTGGGTATCAGATTCAGGAAACACCATGAGATCATAATCCTGTTTGTTATAAACTTGTGCTTTTTGTCTGGTGTTGCTTGACAACTCAAAGCCTCTCTGATTATCAGTCACTCGTCTATCCTTTTGCAGTTTTGCTAAAGCTTCTGCTTCCATCTGTAATGCTTCTTCTTTGTCCACTTCTTTTGTTCTTGTTCGTTCCAAATGTGATGAACACTGTTTAAATCCATTATTGGATATCTGAGCCATGTCCACTTAAAAGACCAAACCTTCCCTAATCTATTTTTTCTTGTAGCTTCCAAGATGGCAAGACCTATACATAAAAATAAACATAAAACTCAATTAGATTTTTTAAAACACAAATAGATTTATTTTGTTTGTAACCTACCTCATATGATTTAGGATTTAAAGCCACTTACACATAAACAACCAAATCAAATAAAATGCACAGTTGTGGGAAATCTGAGTGAAGAAACATTTTTAAAATATCTACATACCGCTGGTTTAAGGGATATGTTTAGTCATACATGACTTTACCTCATTCCCTGACCTAACAGGAAAGCTAGCACTGTAAATGAACTTAAGGACCTTTCATTTTAGGTGTCACAGTGGCTGCTGTTAACCAATGGCACTTTCGGCAGGACTCTTGGCACAAAACAGCTTAAGGGCTAGTCACATGTTGTCAAGAGTTTGAACGGGGCTTACTGTTATGAAAATAGCAAGTCAAAATGGTTTCAATCTTTTGCTATTTGTTAAATTACTCATAAGCCAATTAGCAATAAAAGTCCTCAATATCTAATCAACAAATTAAGGACCTATTATCAAAACACATATGAAAAACTGATTAAGGGTTTATAATAGTCTACAACTAGTAATGTATAATGTAACACAGATTAGAAAAATAAGAGTATTAAAGCTACAAGAAGTTGCAATACTTCTTCAAGGTTAAATTATGGCTGAATTTGTCACAGTTTTGACCACACTTCTATTGGGTTATCTGAAGTTAAATCATTAGTTATAATACTGGGGTATCTGGCTGGCTCAATTGGTGGAGCATGCAACTCTTGATCTCAGGGTTATGAGTCTAAGCCTCATACTGGGCAGAGTTTAAGAAAATAGTTATAATGTTAAAATTCTTCCTTTTTAAATTGCTAAAATATTTATTCATAAGCTACAAGAAATAGTTCATTAAACTATCATCGATTAGCTCATAAAAATGTGTAGTCTTCTACTTATGATAAACATAGTTCAGATCAAAATTACTGTATGAAGCAAAATGACCAGTTAAAGGGTTAGCTAGCTGCTGTGTAACAGGGCACATTTCTTGCTTTTCTTATCAATATGATTCAGGGATTAATTATGGGTCTGGAATTACATCAGCTTGATTTATGAAGCTGTTAAGAACTTGGGGAAGTGGGGGCGCCTGGGTGGCTCAGTGGGTTAAAGCCTCTGCCTTCGGCTCAGGTCATGATCCCAGGGTCCTGGTATCGAGCCCCCCATCCGGCTCTCTGCTCAGCAGGGAGCCTTCCCTTCCTCTCTCTCTGACTGCTTGTGATCTCTGTCAAATAAATTAATTTAAAAAAAAAAAAGAACTTGGGGAAGTGAAAACTTTCCCACATGCCTTAGTTTCCTAACTTTTTTAAAAAAATATTTTATTTATTTATTTCACAGACAGAGATCACAAGTAGGCAGAGAGGCAGGCAAAGAGAGAGGGGAGGAAGCAGGCTCCCCGCTGAACAGAGAGCCCGATGTGGGGCTCGATCCCAGGACCCTGGGATCATGATCTGAGCTGAAGGCAGATGCTTTAATGCCCCAGTTTCCTAACTTTTAAAATGAGAATCTATCTCCTAAATTAGAAGGATTAAATGAAATAATGCAACTGAAAAGTGCTTTATCATTGGCCTTGAGCATAAGCATTAAATAAATCACATCTATTATTAATCTAAACCGATTTGAGATTCACCTAGTTTGAACACCTAGAAATCAAGGGAGCTCCTACTTACATCCTTTTTCTAGCACAGTGCTTGTCTATGGTATATACAAAATATAAGTTTAATGACAGGAGGTAAGGAAACAAAGTGATTTCAGATTAATGTAACACAAACGAAAATCCTAAGTGCTGAGGTAATACTAAATGAAAAAATTACTAGTGATGAGGACATAAAAGAGATACTCAAGGAAGACATCCTTTGCAATTCTTCTATACAACTATAGTTGAACTTCTGAGGCATTTCACTGAAAAGCTTTTCCATATTTTTCCCTTCTGTGGTAGACTGCAAAACTAGGCACAATGTACACTTGAATTTGTATACTTCACTGTATGCAAACATCAAGAAAAAACTGTAAACAGATACTGATTTTTACTAAATATATACAAACTACTTAGAGGAAAATACTGATGTCTACTGAAATTCAACAAAAAAATAATATAAGTTAATTAGCTGAGAGAAGGATAGATAAACATGTGCTAAAGCAAGTACAGGAAAATATTTATAGAACAATCTAGTTGGTAAGCATATGGGTATTCACTTTGAAATCCTTTCAACTTGGCTGCATGACTGAAAATTTTCACAAAATGTTGGATGGGGAAGAAGAGGTACAAATTCCTCCCACTCCAGCACACACTTCCCCTTTATAAAGTTACTTTGCTTCTCCTCCCATAAAGGGTGGGAGTCTATTTCTCTGCATGACTTGCTTTGTCCAATACAGTATAAAAGAAGTGACACTGTGGGAGTTCCAAGTTCATGAGAGCCTGGCTGCTTCATCTCTTCCTTTTTTCAGTGCAGCCACTGCCATGGGAACGCTCATAAAAGATGAGAGCACTAGGAGAAAAAGGTCCAGCCGGCAGTCATCACCAACCAGCAAATATGAGACCATCCACAGTCCAAATAGCCACATCCACATTATTGACCCAAGGCAAGGTAGCAGAAAAAAACTACCTAGCCTGAGTTCAAGCCAAACTGCTAACCCACAAAATCATTTTGGAATGGCTTGGTACATAGCAACAGATAACTGGTCAACTTTTCTTTCTCACTTTCAGAAAGCAAAAGCCAATTACCAATTTAACAGCAAATTTCCGTATTAACTTTCAGAGCCACCACTACCACCTTCCTTCAAGTATCCTTAGCAAATGAACAGTTCCCTTTTCCTTCCTAAATCCTTTCCCTTTATATCCTTAATCCCACTGAATTCCCCTACTTATCAATGACTGCCTCCTCTGCATTATTTTCTCTTACTTGCTTCTGCTCCTCTGTCATAAAAATGCTCAAGTTTTGTACACACTGAGGTGGAAAAAAAAATCTTAACATTCCTCTTTAGACTCCAGTAGGTTTCATTTTAATATTCTCCTTTCACTGCCAAAATTCTCAAATGAGTGACCTAGAAAGTCCTTTCTTTACTCATTCTGCCTGGGAAAAATTATAATTGTCCTTCAGGGCCCAGTGCAAATACAGACACCTGAAGCTTTTCTTAAGCAGCTCCTATTAGAAACTATCTTTCCAGCTCATATAAAACTTCTATCTTAATTTTCATAGACTTTATGCTGTTTTTGCCTCATCAATATCCTTTCTTCTGATAGGAGAAACTGTAACTTCCTTTTTGCAATCTTGTCATCTCTGTTTTGTTCCATCTAGCTCAAACAGGGCTCAAACATCCTTAGTCCCAACCCTCCCATCCACAACCACATCAGAGGACCCGTCCTGGCCAATTAGAGTTAATCCCAAGACTTCTGAAACTATTTGGAAAGGAAGCCTATCATTGAAGCTGCTAAATTTATGGGATTTAATAAGTCTGGCATTGTTGATGGTCATCTTTGCCACTACTCACTGAAGGAGATGCTGCCCGAGAACAGATTCAAACCAGAAGAGAGCAAAGCTATGATAAATAAAATGGAATAAATTCTGGATATTACATTAAGTGTCAGGATCCAACCCATGTCCATTTCATTTTCATTTATGTAAGCCAAAAAATTCTCTGCTTAAGCTGGTTTAAAATTACTTTCTCCCATAATAACTAAAAACCTCTTTACACAGAATCTGTAACCTGTATATCTACCCAATAGTATAGAATAAGCTTCTTAAGTGCAGAGACCTACTTTGTATCTTTCTTCCCTACATTTAAAAGCACCCAGCTTAATAAATATGGGCCTTAATTTAATGAACATGTGTTTTAAAGAAGGGAGTAAGAGCTATCAGACAGCTTTGAAGAAGAGATTTCAGATGGCACATGACTGGAATATATGATGGGGAAAATTAAGTTTAACTGCCTGTTACTGAACACCACAACATGGTTTATTTTTCACAAAATCAGATGGATTAGAACAAAACAACATTTTGCAAAGGGAAGAAGATACTGAACTGCAATTCATCTTCCACAAGCATATTGGTAATTTATTTAGCCATTTTCCTGGCTATCATATTTGGTAATGATATGACATTGTTCTGAAAGAGAGAATCAGGATTTTTTTTTTTTTTTGAGAATCAGGATTTTTTAAGTGAGCTTGAGATAGTTTATTCAATAGAGAGCACACTTATTCCAAATATTTCATGTTAATATTACCTCTTATTTACTGACAAAGGTATAAAATAGTTTGAAAAATATTTTCACAATGAATGTGGCATTTTTTCACATCAATTTATTTGCCTGCCCTATCCCCAGTATCAACCCCAAGCAGTATTTGCTAAAGTAAATTCAACTCTAAATCGTAAAAGTAAGCTATTAACGGCTGATTTACCATATTTTAGCATTCCAAAAGATTATCATGTATGTATACTCAAAAGGTAATAAAGGACTTAAAAGGTTGTCCAAAAGTAACCCAGTGCTTCAGCTATTTTTTCTGAGGCTGCCACACTGACATGCTCCATTAATTTTTTAAAACAAAACATCATTTGATGACAAACATTTAGCAGGAAACAATTTTGCACATGCTAATTCAAAATGCAAACTTCAATGCTGATGTTCTCCTAATTCAAGCTGGAAAAGACAATATAACTAGTTTCTGAATGATGACTGTATACCATCTGCCAAAATTTCCCAACATAGAGTAACCCAGTGATAATCACAAGGCTGTAGCTACTTTAAATTCTTCAAAAGAGGGCAATTAAACTATTCAGTTAAACTTTGGGATACCATTTGCAGACCCAAAAGAATTAATTTAAAAGCTCTTTCTTGGCTTCTTCTTTGGTAGACATTCATTTAAAATTTAAATTTAAATCTCAGAAATAAGAAATAAAACAAGCCAGTACTGCTACCCATCTAAATACTTTTGTGATTTTGAAACTAAAGATAAGTTTTAAAAAATAGAGAAATAATCATTTGAGTTCAACAATGCAAATATTTCTCATCTAAAATGAAAATGAGGGGTGCCTGGGTGGCTCAGTCAATTAAGCATCTGCCTTCTGCTCAGGTCACAATCCCAGGGTCCTGGGATCCAGTCCTGCATTGAGCTCTCTGCTCGGCAGGGTGCTTCTCCCTCTTTCTCTACCTGCTGCTCACTCCTGCTTGTGCTCATGCAGGCACGCTCTCTCGCTCTTTCTCAGTCAAATAAATAATATCTTAAATAATAATAATAACTTAAAAAATAAAATGAAAATAAATCTCAAAGAAAATTAAATAATGGCACCCCTATGAAACTGAATACTATGCCACCATTAAAAATAAAATTATTGGGGCACCTGGTTAGCTCAGTGGGTTAAAGCCTCTGCCTTTGGCTCAGGTCATGACCTCAGGGTCCTGGGCCCCCGCATCCTGCTTTCTGCTCAGCAGGGAGCCTGCTTCCTCCTCTCTCTCTCTGCCTGCCTCTCTGCCAACTTGTGATCTCTGTCAAATAAGTAATTTAAGAAAATCTAAAAATAAAAATAAAATAAAACAATTAACACTACAGTAACCATGGAAAATATTTGTTAAAACTGTAGCAAATATCTACATATTTCTATCTATACATAAATCTATAGACATACACCAATATACGTTGTTTGCATAGAGATATGTAGACACTAAGTGCCAAAAACATTGCTTAAAGCAATGTATTAACTAATTTAATCCTCATAAATTAAGTAGCTACTATTATCTCCAGTATACAAACAAAAAAACTTCATACAAATTATATAATCTGTCCAAGTTCATAGTAGCTAGCAAGTAGTGAGAGAACTCAAATGCAGGCACTGCTAATTTACTATATTTTTATGTTAACAGTTACCTAGAATAAGTATCTAAATATACCTTATCCTTCATAAATACCAACTTTCTTCCTCAAGGCTAGTTACCTCATTTCTGCATTAATAAATTTTATTGTTTTGTTTAATTCTATCATGAAGCAATTAATGCTATTTAGTTATAACATGCGCCTACTTATTAGTTAATTTATTATCACCACATGACTAGCAAATTTATCATTTCATTGAGAGCATGAATTCAGATTTTACTCATCCTCTTCTACTCTACTGTAGTTGTTGAATGAATGCCTCAACGACTAGGAACTTAAGACACCGTTCTTTTTATCAAAGAGAAGCTCAAATTCTGCAACAAGCAAAGAAATAAAAAACAGACTAAAAGAGTTTATTAATAAGTCAACTAAATTTGGGACACCTGAGTAGCTCAGTTAGTGTCTGCCTTCGGCCCAGGTCTTGATCCCAGGGTCCTGAACTCAGCCGGGAGCCTGCTTCACCCTCTGCCTAATGCTCCCCGCTGCTCATGTTCTCAGACAAAAAAATAAATAAAATCTTAAAAAAACTAAAAGTGAAAAATCATGTGGTTGAGTTTAGAGTAAACAAGTGGTGGCAGAAAAAAAAGTATCTTGGAAACTTGGAGGGGAGATGGCAACAGAAAACTAAAAATAGGAGAGAAGGGCAACCTGGCTGGCTTAATCAGTGGAGTGTGTGACTCCTGATCTCAGTCAGGGTTGTGAGTTTGAGCCCCATGTTGCATGTAGAGATTACTTTAAAAAGTAAAAGTGTCATCTGTTCTAAAAGGAAGAACTCCTGTAAACAAGATAACATTCTCAAACCATCTCTATGATTCATGGAGGAAAAAAATCCATCTGACAAAAGTAATAAAGTACTTTAGTATTAGGTATTATATAACTTTGTCAAAAAGATAAAATGGATGAATGTCCTGGTGTTTGCTGGGTGAGATTAGGTTAGCACTATTCAATGGGAATGGAATGCATGCCACATGCCGAATTTAAAAATTTTTACAACTACATTAACGGAAAGAAATAGACTTAATATTTTATGTAATCCAATATATTCAAAATACTGTCATTTCAATAGGTAACCAATATGAAAATATGAATGAGACATCTTATCTCCTTTTTTATATTAAGTCTTCAAAACATGGTATATATTTTACACCTTTCAACTTAGACTTTCAAGTGCTCAAGTGCTCAAAAGCTAAAAGGTGGTGAGTAGACAACTTATGGACAGAACAAAAAGCATGGTGAACAAGCATCATTAATTTCTGGATAGTAAGGAAAATTTTATTTTCCTAAAGGGAAGTCATCCTTTCCCTCAACTCAATGAAATATCTCCAAGGTCTATTAGTTAATTTTCAGGGGAAGAAAAATTTTAAGTTCCCTAGATAACATATAGCCTTTTAACTAAGGTCTGTCTTAACCATTATGAATAAGTTTTGTATTTTTAAAGTATACAGTTTCTAATTGTTCTATAATTAACAAACTGTTAACATTTCATAGATAATCAACCAAACAGTATTACAAAATTATAAAAAGGTTAAACTTATTTAAATGTAGGGGAAAAAAGAAAAAAACTTATTTAAGTGTAGGGGGGAAAAAAAAGGATCATAAAGCCAAAATAACCCATGGAATTCCTAGTTAACCTCAGTATAAAGAAGGCCATCCCAATGATTTAAAGCCAGGAAGAGAATATTCAAGTACGTCTTTAATTTTTTTAAAAAACTTATCTTTGGTAAATAAGCACTACATAATTTATTCACTTCTTCAATAAATATTCATTATTGGGTGTATACTAGATGCTGAAAGCAAAATTAAAAAACAACAACAAAAAAAAAACAACCATTGGGGTGCCTGGCTGGCTAAGTCAGAAGAGCAGGTAGCTCTTGATCTCATGGTCCTGAGCAGGAGTGACAGACTGGGTGTAGAGATTACTAAAATAAATAAACTTAAAATAAATGTACTATTAAAAATATCAATGAAAAAACAATAAACATGGGGCGCCTGGATGGCCCAGCAGGTTAAGTGTCTGCCTTCAGCTCTCTCAGGTCATGATCACAGGTTTCTGGAACAGAGCCCATATAGGGCTCCCTCCACAGTGGGAGCTTCTGCCTCTGACAATCCCCACACTCATGCTCTCTCTCTCTCTCTCTGGAATAAATAAAATCTTTAAAATAAACAAAAGTTATACTAAACCTAACATACTAAACTGATTAACACATACACAGAGAAAGAGAAAAAATACTCATCATACCAAAACTTGTAAGATACAGTGAGGAGATATAGGAAAATTTACAGCATTTTTTTTTTAAAGATTTCTTTCTTTATTTGACAGTGAGAGGGAAAGAGTGAGAGCACAAGTAGGGGGAGCGGCAGGCAGAGGGAGAGGGAGAAGCAGGCTCCCCGCTGAGAAGGGAGCCTGGGCTTGATCCCAGGACCCCAGGCAGAAAGTAGACACTTAACCGATTAAGCCACCCAGGCACTCCGGAAAATTTAGTTTTAAACGATGATAGAAAAGTGGAAAGGTTGAAAAATGAGTGAAATAAGCATCCATCTCATGAAATCATAAAAATTACAGCAAAATAAAAGCAGAACAAAGGGAATAAAAGACTAAAGAAGAAACAAGTGGTAGAGGGAATACACAAAAGAAGATTTAAAGCCAAACTTTGGTTCTTTTGAAAATACCAGTAAGATATCTGGTGATGCTGATCAAGAAAAAAATAAGACAGGAATCAACAGTATCAAGAATAAAAAAGGGACACCCAAAAGATGTAGCAGGCATTAGAAAGATAATTAGGATATTAACAAGTTTAAGGAAATAAATTTTAAAATGTACATTAATTCCTAAAGACAGAAACTTATCAAAACTGACTGAAATAGAAACAAAGTTTAATAATCTTATAAACACTAAAGAAATTGAATTAGCAGTCAAAAATATTTTCAAGAAAACTGCAGGGCCAAATGGCTTCACTGGCTTTATGTAAAGAAGAAACAATAACCTTTCACAAACTGTTCCAGAGAACAGACAAGAAGGTATGTTCCCCAAAATTTTTATGGACTACTGTAACTGACAACAAAACCAGGCAAGAATGAGAAAATTAAAAAAAAAAAAAAAAGATTGGTTTGTTTGTAAGATTTTATTTATTTATTTTACAGACAGAGATTGCAAGTAGGCAGAGAGTCAGGCAGAGAGAGGAAGGGAAGCAGGCTCCCCACCGAGCAGAGTCTGATGCGGGGCTGGATCCCAGAACCCTGGATCATGACCTGAGCCGGAAGGCAAAGGCTTTAACCCACTGAGCCACCCAGGCGCCCCAATTACAAACCAATCTTACTCATGATTGTACTCATGTACAAAATACAAAAAGTCCTAAACAAAACAGCAAACCAAACTTAGCTATAAATACAAAATGCAATTTACCACATCAATAAAAAATTAAAACAGAAAAAGCATATGTTCATCTCAATAGATATTCTTAGCCAACTATGAACAGAAGGGAAGTTCCTTATTTGACCATGAGTAGCAACAAAATCCTATCTAACAATGAAATCTTGAAAGCTTTCCCTCTGACCATGAACAAAACCCAGGATGTCCACAACCACTTCTATTCAACACTTTATAGACTACTAGACAGCACAGAAAAGAAAAGGAAAATTTAGGATCAAATAGGAAGAAACAAAGTATTATTCTGAGATAGGGTAAAAATTCCAAAGAATATGTAGGTAACAGCAATGCTAGATTTTAGCAAGATTATTTGAAATTATACTAATATATAAAAACTCAATTGTAGGGGCGCCTGGGTGGCTCAGTGGGTTAAAGCCTCTGCCTTCAGCTCAGGTCGTGATTCCAGGGTCCTGGGATCGAGCTCCACATCAGCAGGGAGCCTGCTTCCTCCCCTCTCTCTGCCTGCCTCTCTGCCTACTTGTGATCTCTGTCAAATAAATAAATAAAGATAATCTTTAAAAAAAAAACTCAATTGTATTTCTATATATCCACCATAGTTAGAAAAGGCAATTTGCAAAACAATTATATTTACAGTAACACACACAGAACCCACTAACTAGCAGTACATGTAACAAGTGGTGGGGAAAAATTATAAAACTTTACTGACAAATACTAGGGTTATCTGAATGTAAGGGATAGTTTTCCATGTTTAGAAGATTTAAAACTTAATTTTATGAAGATTCCACTTCTCCTGAAATAGATCTACAGGCTTGATGAAATCCCATTCAAAATTCAACATTTTTTAAAATAAAATTTGACAAGGTGATTCTACAATCTATTCAGTAACCAAAATGGCCAAAATAGCCAAAACTCTCTTGAAAAAGAACAAGGTGGGAAGATTTGTTCTACCCAATAAAGATTATAAAACTAATTTTATTAAAGATAATATGGTATTTATGCAGGAAGAGAAAAATCTAATCAAGAACAGTCTATAAGAGGTCAAAATCAGAAACACACCTGCACAGACACCTGACTGAAGACAAGAGGTGTATCAGAGCCCAGGGAAAGAACTGTCTTTTCAATAAATGAAGCTAGAACAAATGAACGGATATGAAACAGATTCCTACTTCACTCCTTAAGCAAAAATCAACTCAAGGCGAACCAAACGTCTAAATGTGAAAGGAAAAACTAGAATCAGAGAAGGGAAAATTTTCTTAAACAAGACAGAAAGCACTAACCCATAGGAGAAAACAAAAAACAAAAACAAAAAAAACACGGACTATCATCCACAACTTTTATCTATCAAAACACACCAGAGAGGATAACAAAAACAAGCCACAAGAAAGGAAGATATCTTTTTTTTTGAAAGGAAGATATCTTTAACACATAACCAAAGGACTCAAATCCTAGATAAGTAACTTCTACAAATTAAAAAGAAAACACTAAGAACCTTCAAGTAACATTGCCCACAATAATCCAAAGTAGAAACAAACCTGGAAGTAGTCATTAGCTCAGTCTCCAGTTCCTCTCATCTCCAGAAGTCAGGGGGTGAAACTGAAGTTCCAGTCCTCTAAACATGCCTCAGCCTCTGGCGACCAACCCCATCCTGAAACTATCTAGGGATCTCTGACACTATTAATCTCATTAGCATACAAAAGGAACTCTAGAAATTCCAAGGTCTTTAGGAGTTGCATGACAGGAACCAGAACAAAGACCAAATATTTGTTTTTTATTATATCACAGTTCATTCAGTGGAATTCTATACAGTAATGCCAATGAACTACAGCTACAAGAAAAAAATGAGTAAAATGTAGAAACATGACAAGCATATGGACACACAAAAATACATACAATGATTCCAGTCACATAAATTTCAAAAACATGAAAAATTATATTGTTTAAGAATGCTTACATTAAAAAAAAAAGAATGCTTACAAAATGGTAAAACTGTGAAGAAAAGGAAAGGACTCTGAAAAGTTAGGACAGTGGTTAGTCATAGAGGGAAGCAGAGATTCATGACCAAGGGTAAGTATATTAGGGACTTCTGGAATACAAGCAATGTTCTAGTTCACTGACTGGTGATACAGGTGTTTATTTTACAATTACTTGTTAAATAATCATATGCTTTATGCACTTTTCTGTGCATTATTTCATAATAAAAGAATCCACCCCCCATATATTTTAAATTTAAGTAGTTTAAATATTTTCATATATTATACATGGTATGTGAAAATTAAACCACCTGCAATTAATAGTATGTGGGAAGTTTTAAAATTCACATGTGGCAAATTATATGAACACAAGAAGCTCAACTTGTTAATATCATAAAAAATACAAATAAGAGCAATATTACCCATTTTTATTTGCCAAACTTTAAGCTAAATTAAGGACACTACTCTCATTTATTAAGGGATACAGAGAAAGGGTAATTAAGACTACAAAAGAAAACAACAAAACAAATATGGTTTCCCAAATTTTCACCATCTGTGAATCGCTTAATGGGCACTGCACATAACATGATTTATGTTAAAAAATTTTCAGTGCATTTAAAAATACAACTACAATATTTAAAAATAGATACTATCAGCAAGAGAGATGACTGCACACTCTCACCATTGTATGTTGTATCCAGCAAATTTATTTTACTTGAATTGAATTAGCAAATCCTAATTATAGCTTGTCAGGAACGCAGCAATGTTTGATGGTAACTCTATCAGATAGTTACTGAATGTACATACAATCTTATAGCCTCCACCTTCAACTATTTCTTGAATCTGAACATTTTTTCTATATATTCTACTACCATCCTAGACCAACCATCATCTGTTGCCTGGATTATTGGAATAAATACCCAATCTGTTTCTGCTAACCCTCCACCTTCAGATCACTCGCAACACAGCAGCCAGAATGATATTGAAAAACTTAGATCTTTCCACTCAGAGCTTTCAACGGTTCCTATCTCACTCAGAAAAAAAAAGGTAAAAAATCCTTACAACAGCCTACCAGGCACTCTAATATCTGGTTCCCCTATTACTTCTGTAATTCTCCTCTGTGCTACTATCCAACTAGCCGCCTTGTTATTCCTCGAATACGTTATACTTCTTGCTCAGAGCCTTTGCTTTTCTGTTCTCTCTGGACTGTTCAGCCCCTGGATAGTTGAATGGCACACCCTCTCACCTTCAAGTATTCACTGAGAAGGTGACATCTGAGTTAAGTCCACCCTGATAATCAAGTTAAAACTGCAACTTTCTCTAACTCCACTGTTCATACACTTTGCTTTTTCCTTAGCATTTAGTACCATCCAGCATACGATAGATTTTTTTTTAAAAATTTTATTTATGACACAGAGACACAGAGAGAGAGATCACAAGTAGGCAGAGAGGCAGGCAGAGAGAAGGGGAAGCAGGCTTCCTACTGAGCTGAGAGCCACATGTGGGGCTGGATCCTAGGACCCTGAGATCATGACCTGAGCCAAAGGCAGAGGCTTAACCCACTGAGCCACCCAGGTGCCCCCAACGTACTAGAGATTTTACTTATGTATTTTATTGTCTAGCTTTTCCCCTCTAGACTATAAATTTCATGGAGCCAGGATTTATCTGTTAGGCTCACTCTTATATCCCCAGTACCTAGAACAATCCTAGAACAAACAGGCTTACATTCAAATATTTGTTAACAAATAAATGAAATTTAATCTAATGTGGACCAGATTAGGAAGCAATTCTTCATTGTTGAGTGCCCCTGGTGCTCTGTAAGATACTTAAAATTACACAGAAATATCTCTCGGGGCACCTGGGTGGCTCAGTGGGTTAAAGTCTCTGCCTTCGGCTCAGGTCATGATCCCAGGGTCCTGGGATCGAGCCCCACATCGGGCTCTTTGCTCTGCATGGGGCCTGCTTCCTCCTTTCTCTCTGCCTGCCTCTCTGACTACTTGTGATCTCTGTCAAATAAATAAAATCTTTAAAAAAAAATAAAAAATAAAAAAATAAATATCTCACTCAAAGTGAGTATTTTAAACTAAGAGATACCATAGATTTTCAATCCACTCTTGTTGCATTCACTTTCATTTAAAGTATTTCGAAGTCATCTTAAATGTGCCAAATTATAAACCACTAATTTCTTTCTCTGAGGGAATAAAATTATGTGCGTTACTCTCAGGACTATTCTTCAGAGCCACATGGTCCTTCCCAGTCAGACCAAAACATACTACTATTTTGAAGTACTTGTGGAAAATACAGTTCATGTCTGCCTGTCGATTAGAAATAGAGGTCTTGGACTCAACAGAGCAATTTCACTAGAGATGAATCTTGATGTGTTACCTATATAAAACTAAAGACCTGAAGTCATGAAAGTAGTTGTAATTGCCCTGGGAGAATGTGTAAAGTGAAGAGAATAAAAGAAACAAGGAGGAAATCATAAGGGCCACTAATACCTAAGCAGGAAACAAAAGGTCAGAGGAACATAATAGGTATGAAAAATGGTATCAGAAACATAATCAGGCACTACTGATTAGTAGTGTCAGAAATTACAGAGAGGTGACACAGGATAAAGGTTGAAAAAGAAAAAAGAAAAAAAACCCATCAAAATCTAAGAGCTTGTTTGTGATTATTTTAATAATAGTTTCATTAGATATAATTAACTTATAATATTCACCCATTTAAAGCATACAATTCAGTTGTTCCAATGTATTCAGAACTGTGCAACCATCACCACTACCAAACTACAGAACATGTTCATCATCCCAAAGAAACTTTGCCCATTAGCAGTCCCTCCTTATTTCTCCATCCCACAGACCGTCAGCAGTGATTTTTTCCAAAGAGAACAATTTGGAGAAGTGCGGAAAACTAAAAAAGTAAGGAATTACAAGTAGCAAAGACATATTATTCTTTCAATTCATTGACAGTAAAGGGAATTCAGACAGGAGGTATCAGGAATGGCTGTTTAAAATGGTTTTAAAAGGCCTTCAATAGAGTAGATTGAAGACAAGAATTCAGGGCACAAAGACATATATAAAACTGGAGATTCACACTAGCTTAAATACTGGGTACAGTTGGATATGAATCAGAAGCATGATGAAGGGTCTTTTCTTGAAAAGGAGAAGACATCTTACAAAACAGAGGTGATAAAGGTAAAGAACTACTACGTCAGTAACTAAAAATGGAGGACTGAGGGGAGCCAACGGTAGGAAGCAGATTTTCACTATCTAAAGTTTGGTAGAGTTTTAAATACTTCATCATTTGTAAGCTTTACTATTTTAAAAGGTAATAAAAATGTGACAAAGGGATTTTCCTGTTATTAGGATATACAAAGTGGCAAGAGACTATCTCACTTAACAATGAAAAGCAAGCTAAATAAGCTTTAAAAAAATACTTCTAAGAGATATCAGAGAGCAGAGGACACACATTAAAAACCCTAATGAAGGGGTGCCTAACTGACTAGGGGTGCCTAGTCAGTTAAGCATCTGCCTTTGGCTCAGGTCGTATCCCAGGGTCCTGGGTTTGAGCCCTGTGTCAGGCTCCCTGCTCAGTGGGAAGCCTACGTCTCTCTCTCCCTCTGCCCTTCTCCTCTACTTGTGCCCTCTCTCTCTCAAATAGATAAATAAAATCTTTAAAAAAAACCCTCATGAATTAAATTCCCAAAAGTAATAAACTTCTTATAGGAGAGGCAGATTCATTGTTATTCTCATCCCTGGTACAGAAGAGCAGGAAGAATGCACTGCAAACAGGGATAAGGAAAAAAACATGTAAGACTTCCGATAAACACTTTTAACAGTCATGGGTAGACTACCATGACAGATTAGAATTCTGAGGCATGGTGGAGGTAAGTCTGAGTGTGAGTGGTCTAAAGCCCTGGATTAAGAATTATAAGGAGGCCCAGGCATGGAACAAGTCTGCACCCATCCACCAAATCTTTCCCTCAAGTCTTCACCAAATGCACAGGAAGCACATTGAAAGCTGGGGATAAGGCAGAAGAGCTGAAAGAGATCCCCCTTAAGTATGTGGCACTCCCTGAAATATAAGGTAGCCACCCTCCAAGGGCTGGGCAGGTGAGCAGGGAGAAATCCACCTGAGGCACTCCAAGCTTTGAGCTACCAATGGCTGGGGATGGGGGCAGAAGAGCTGAGAAAAAAGCCCTCAAAAGCATCCTAGGCCTTTATAAAAGATAGGTGCCCTCCAGCGGCTGGGCTAAGGGCAGCAAGGCAAAGATCTCCTGAGACACAGAAAGCCAAGAACAAAGAAAGCAGAGAACAAAGAGACTTCCCAGCAACCTTAAAAAAAAAAAAAAAAAAAAAAAAGCTAGCAGCTAGCCTGCAAAACAAATCTCTAGAGTAAAGTCAGTGCTCGGATCCCAAATTCTTCTGAAGAGAAACTCAGCACTGCCACCCAAAGTACTTCAACCCAGAACTGAATCAAATTAAATTTGCACAAGTACACATCTTACTTATAAATCAGTCCTTCTTAGTTTAGTGGCTTGACAGAATAAGGTATATTTAAGTCCTGCTAATATATAATCAAAGATTATGAGACAAAGAAAATATGACCTGAGGTGCCTGAGTGCCTCAGTCAGTTAAGGGTCTGCCTTCAGCTCAGGTCATGATCCCAGGGTCCTGGAATGGAGCCCCATATCAGGCTTCCTGCTCAGCGGGGAGCCTGCTCCTCCCTCTTCCCTCTGCCTGCCACACCCCTGCTTGTGCTCTGTCCAATAAATAAATAAAATCTTTAAAAAAAAAAAGAAAGGGGGCACCTGGGTGGCTCAGTGGGTTAAAGCCTCTGCCTTCGGCTCAGGTCGTGATCCCAGAGTCCTGGGATCAAGCCCCATATCGGGTTCTCTGCTCCGCGGGGAACCTGCTTCCTCCTCTCTCTCTCCCTGCCTCTCTGCCTACTTGTGATCTCTGTCTGTCAAATAAATAAATAAAATCTTAAAAAAAAAAAAAAAGAAAGAAAATGTAACCCATAATCAAACAAACAGTCAAAATAAACAGATACAGCAATGGCCCAAATGCTGGAATTATCAAACAGGAACTTAGGGCAAAATTACTAATTAGGATGAAAATACTATATGATCTAACAGAAAAAATGAAGGAGATGCATGAAGAAAGGGGGGTGGCAGTTTCAGCAGAATGATACAAATTACAAAAAAGAATCAAACAGAAATACTAGAAAAATAAATCGGAAATGAAGAATTAATTAGATGGACTAAACAGCATTAGAAAAGACTGGTAAACTTGAAGACAAATCAATAGGAAATATCCAAACTATGAGAGGAAAAAAGGAGAAAGATAAATGGGCATGCCTGTCGGACAATTTCAAATGGTCCACCATTTATAACTGGAGTTCCAGGAGAGAATAGAAAAGAATAAAACAGAAGAAATATTTGAAAAGAAAATGGCCAAGAACTTTCTGCAAGTGAAGAAAGACACCAACACAACAAATCTAAGAAGTTTAGAAGCCCATGGGCGCCTAGGTGGCTCAGTGGGTTAAGCCTCTGCCTCCGGCTCAGGTCATGATCTCAGGGTCCTGGGATGGAGCCCCACACTGGGCTCTCTGCTCCGTGGGGAGCCTGCTCCTCCCCCTGCACATGCCTCTCTGCCTACTTGTGATCTGTCACAGAAATAAATAAAATCTTTAAAGAAAAAAAGAAGTTTAGAAGCCCAAGCAGGATAAAAATATACTAGAGAATGAACTTCATGGGATCACAGAGTAATGTAAACAACTACTTGGAAAGAAGTGGTTTTGGTTCTTAATAATATTTGAGAAGTTAAGGTCAAATGAATCTCATATACAGAGCCTAGTCCTAAAGAAACCTGGGAGGTTTCTACAATGACTTAAAGAATTTAAACCTTTTCTCCAAATTTAGATATGTTCAATACACAGCTATATTTCTAGTTTAGGGTATGACACAATCAAACTCTTATTTAGACCTGATTTTAGGGTATTAAGGAGGGCACGTGTTGTGGTGAGCACTGGATGTCATACGCAACTAATGCATTGTTGAACACTACATCAAAAACTAATGATGTATTATATGTTGGCTAACTGAACATAATTTTAAGAATTAAAAAATTAAACCTAATTTTACTCTAGATTTTTAGTGAAACTTTTTTTTTTTTTTTAATGTTTTCTGATAAAAATAACAAGCAGGGTACCTGGGTGGCTCAGAGAGTTAAGTGTCTTGCCTTCAGTTCAGGTCATGATCTCAGAATCCTGGGATCAAGCCTCACATAGGGCTCCCTGCTCAGGAGGGAGTCTGCTTTTCCTTCACTCCCTCTCACCCCATCCTCTCATGCACACTCTCTTTCTCTCTCAAATAAATCAGTAAAAAAAAAATCTTTAAAAATTTAATAAGCTAAATCACCAAACTCAACTAGCACAAATCAAAAATATTCTCTCAAAAAAATTCTAAAATCTACATCAATATGAACTTTCTATAACTGAATATATATTTCCAAAGGGGAAAAACACTACTATATTCAATTATTAGGTGTGACAGAAAAGAAAAGGTGTGTATCTCTCTAGTCATGTGAGCTTCACAACGTTCAAAGATTTTTATTTGCTTTGTGGAAAAAAGACATAAGAAAAACCAAAATGGAAACCATGAAACCAGTTAATAAATAATTGAAATAATCTAGAAAAGAACTAGTAATGACTTGAACTAGATTGGCAGCAAAGGAAAGAATGGATTTCTTTAAATAAGCAAACAAAAACGTTAAATTTAGATAGTAAATGAAATGAGGGGGAAAAACAGTGATGTGATAAAGAATGATTTAGTTGTGGGGAGGGGGGATACTATTTTTAATGGTATGGTCAGGGAAAAGATGAAATTAGAGTGATAACTTGGACATAAGGGGTGAGTCATGGGAAAAGCCAAGAGCCTTGCTAAGCTTCACAAGTTTAAAGATGGATAAGCCTAGCCAGCTCTCACAATCTTTAACCTCCATACCACACGTTATAAGTACACTTTGTCCAAGTACTACATGCAATTAATAAGGGGCTTGATTCTCCCTGACAGTCATTCTACTACCTTCAGCTCTTAGGAGCAACATTCTACACATAAAAGATTCACAATGGGGCATTCATCAAGAATGCCTTCTGTAACTGCATATATGTGTCACTGTCTGGGAGGGGAACATGACAGGGGGTGGGAGGGCAGGGAGAATACAGTTACAACAAGAGATTCCTCTTGAAAAGACATTTTACTGACAAAGCAGTTTTCAATCTAACTCAAAAACCCAACAGTAGTACTGCTTTGTAAAGATAATTACTGAACTTTGAACTACTTTATTGTCCATTCATTTAACATGAATCATTAAATATACTCTGACATTACCAATTCCAACATGACAAATAACAGTAAGCTTTTGTGCTAAATGTTATGGTATATGCCTCCATTTCCAACATAGCTTAAAACAGGAAAACATAAAACTGAGTTACAACTGAGAAACCCCAAAAAGGGAATAATGAAAAACTGACATTAAGTATTTCTGGAAGTTTCCCCCAAACTCCATAATTTCTATGGCTAACAAAATTTTGTTTTCAAATAACACAACTACATTAAACTGGTAGTTTTACAGAACAGTGATAACAAAGAAGAGAAAATGATGTAGTAGTAAGACTTGAGAATCAAATAGCAGATCTCTTAGTAACTGTATAACCTTGCAAGTTACTTAACCTCCCTTTGTCTTGTTTTCTCATCTGTAAAAGATAGATCATATCTGTGTTGTCAGGCTTAAATAATATATATAATGACTCATTTATAACAGATATCTAATAATACATATATGTATTACATCTTTCCAATTATTGGAACAATCATCAGTGTATTCATACCACTAAAAAAAGGTAGCTTATTGGGGTACCTGAGTGGTGCAGTTGGTTGAGTGACTGGTTTCAGCTCAAGTTGTGATCTCAAGGTCATTGAGATTGAGACCCACTCCCCTTGCACTGGGCTCCAGGCTCACCGTGGAGCCTACTTGAGATTCTCTCCCTCTTATGCTCTCTCTTTAAAATAAATCAATCTTGGGATGCCTGGGTAGCTCAGTCAGTTAAGCATCTACCTTTGGCTCAGGTCATGATCCCAGGGCCCTGGGATGGAGCTCCATATCATGCTCCCTGCTCAGGGGGTAGTCTGCTTCTCCCTATCCCTCTCCCCTTCCCCAATCCTCGTGTTTTTTCACACTCTCTCAAATAAATAGAATCTTTCAAAAAAACAAATAAAATAAATAAATCTTTTTTTAAAAAGCAGTTTATCACCAATAATCACATGGAAAGATGTTCAATATCATTAATCATCAAGGAAATGCAAACCAAAACCACAATGAGATAGATATCACTTCATATCTACTAGAATGGCTAAAATTTTTAAAATAGAAAGGTGCAGCCACTTTGGAAAACACTTTGGTGTTTCCTCAATAAATTAAACATAGAATTGCCATATGACCCAGCAATTCTACTCCTAGATATATACACCCAAAAGAATTAAAACAGAGTTAACTGTACACTAATGCTCACAGCAGTACTTACAGCAGCTAAAAGGTAGCAGGAGCCCAACTGTCCATCAAAAAAATAGATATACAAAATGTGGTGTCTTATGGAATCTCAAAAGCATTCCACCAAGTGAAAGAAGTCAGACTCAAAAGCTAGGGCACCTGGCTGGCTCAGTCAGAAAAGCATGTGACTCTTGATCTTGGGGTTATGAGTTCAAGCCCCATGTTTAGTGTATATTACTGAAACAAAAACACCTTAAAAAAAAAAATGGAGAGGGATGACTTCCTCTGAGTTGAGATGACCATTTGTTCAAAAAAAAAAAAAAATTCTGAATACATCCTATGATAAACTTATAAGATATTCTGGGAGGGTAAAACTATAGGAATAAAAAAAAATCAGCTGCCTGGAAGTAAGTGAAAGAGACTGATTACAAAGGAGAATAAGGATACTTCTGGAGTGACAGAAATATTCTGTATCTTAAATGTGGTGGTGGCAATTAAAGGCTGTCACTATCTCTTCAACTTCTAGAGCTGATACCTAAAACAAATGAATTTTACTATAAGTAAATTATATCTCAATAAATCTGATTTTTAAAAAAACAACTCTACATACTTACAGGGTCATGTCATACATTTCAATACAGGCAGAATTCCAGTCTGATAAATATCATTATGCAATCCAGGCTACATTCCCTGGAGCCAAAGACCACCTTTTCCCAACTCAGCACTGTAGTCTAAAAGATACGTATAGGGACGCCTGGGTGGCTCAGTTGGTTAAGCAGCTGCCTTCGGCTCAGGTCATGATCCCAGTGTCCATCCTGGGATCAAGTCCCACATCAGGCTCCTTGCTTGACAGGGAGCCTGCTTCTCCCTCTGCCTCTACCCACCACTCTGTCTGCCTATGCTCGCGCTCTCTCTCTAACAAATAAATAAAATCTTAAAAAAAAATTTTTTTTAATAAAAAAAATAAAAGATACGTATACACGGAACTAAAAATATAGGTCAGAATAGTTGTAAATCACATTGTAAATAAACATATAAAAGGACTTAATAAATAACTTCATTATGGATACTCAACAGCACTATGGTTTTGTTTATAGGTATAACTGGGTCTCCTTCAGAGCTTAACTTGGGGGAAAATACATACTTCACATAATTCTCTAAACTGCAAATAAAACATCTGAAAAGAGGGGCACCTGGGTGGCTCAGTAGGTTAAAGCCTCTGCCTTCGGCTCAGGTCGTGATCCCAGGGTCCTGGGATCGAGCCCCGCATCGGGCTCTCTGCTTGGCGGGGAGCCTGCTTCCTCCTCTCTCTTTGCCTGCCTCTCTGCCTACTTGTAATCTCTGTCACATAAATGAATAAAAAAAAAAAAATCTGAAAAGATGTTTCCCTGTTTCCTAATTAGACAGGTGTTTTTTCTGTGTCTATCACTCCAACATCCACATTCTTTTCCCACCTTACCAGAAGGCAAAGTACCTGCACTGATTTCCCTTTAGAAAAAAGAAAAAAAAAAATTATTTGACAGATCACAAGTAGGCAGAGAGGCAAGAGGGAGGCAGGGAGCAGAGAGCCCAATGTGGGGCTGGATCCCAGGACCCTGAGATCATGACCTGAGCAGAAGGCAGAGGCTTAACCCACTGAGCCACCCAGGCGCCCCTGATTTCCCTTTTATTGTCTCCTCTCATTTTCCCTTTTGTCTTTGCTTTTCCTTCTCATTCCACAGAACTTCATTAGTGGTGTTTTGTTTTGTTTTTTTAAGTAGACTCCACCCAAAATGGGGCTCAAACTCACACCAAGATCAAGAGTCTCAGCTCCGCTGACTTAACCAGCCAGCCCCCATAAGAGAACTTTAATATTTAATGTCTCCCTACCTCCACTGATATTTTCTTTTTTTTTTAAAGATTTTATTTATTTATTTGACAGACAGAAATCACAAGTAGGCAGAGAGGCAGGCACAGAGAGAGAGGGAGAGGCAGGCTCCCTGCCGAGCAGAGAGCCCGTTGCAGGGCTCGATCCCAGGACCCTGGGATCATGACCTGAGCCGAAGGCAGACCCAGGCGCCCCTCCACTGATATTTTCTGAATATAAACCACCAAGTTTTTTTTTTTTAAACATTTTCCTATAAAAACAACAGCCTATTTCATTTTTTAAAAAGATTTTATTTATTTATTTGACAGAGAGATCACAGGTAGGCAGAGAAGCAGGCAGAGAGAGGGAGAAGCAGACTCCCTGCTGAGCAGAGAGCCAAATGTGGGGCTCGATCCCAGGACGCTGAGACCATGACCCGAGCCGAAGGCAGAGGCTTAAACCACTGAGCCACCCAGGCACCCCAAAAACATCCTATTTCAATTAAAATTTCCCAAAGTGCAAATTTTTTTAGCCAATATTCCTAACACTGCCTATTCCCTTCTCTTCTCAAGGTCAAATTCCTTATCAAACCCCTACTCATTTCACAACAGGAACTAACACTACTCTGCTGTGTTTAGAGTCTCTAACTTCTTCAGTTCTCTTAACCATGTCCTCCATGCTAATCAAGCCACAAATTCACAGCCTATGCTAGGATTTCCTGAATCACGAAAATAATATAAAAGTTCCGACCACTGGAACTTGAGTTTATTGCACACTTGAGTGTTTTATTGCAGAGGTCTACTTATTCTCATCTCTTACTTCACCTCTGTCCTGTCTTTATTTTTTTGTTTATTTTTTCAAACAAAACTCGCAGATCCTTCCTTAAACCTGTATTTTTACTTCCTCTCATCTAAGTTTTTCCCCAAGTTGTTCCCTGTGTGTTGAAACAACTCTGTCCCGGAAATCTCATCACCTTCTTCCTCCAGCACCCAGAACCTGATCACCCTTATCTCATTAACAGAAGAAATTTGTCCTTTAAGACTCAACTTGAGCATCATCTTCTCATATGCACTCATTCCCCTTCTCCAGCCCACGTGATCCCATCCTCTCTTCAGTACTTTGGATCTACTGATGCCCTTATAACCATACTGTCAAAATCTGTGTGTCTCATTTTTTCTATCCCTCAACCCGCTACAGTGCCAGGCATCCTTGCAGGCCCTCTGATAGCAAAATCTTTCAGAGGGTTAATTTTTAGCCCTATTCAGGTACAACAAATCAGATCATGTACTATGTAAATGCACAGTACTAAAACATTTGCTTTATCATTTACCTGCCTTGATTTATTCTTGAAACATGAGAATTAGGGGTGCCTGGGTGGCTCAGTTGGTTAAGCAGCTCCTTCAGCTCAAGTCATGATCCCAGGGTCCTGGGATCAAGCCCTGCAACGGGCTCCCTGCTCAGTGGAAAGCCTGCTTCTCCCTCTCCCTATGCCTCTGCCTGTCGTTCTACTTGTACTCTCTGTCAAATACAAAAAATATTTAAAAAAAAAAAAAAAAGTTGGGGCGCCTGGGTGGCTCAGTGGGTTGAGGCCTCTGCCTTGGGCTCAGGGTCCTGGCATCGAGCCCTGCATCAGGCTCTCTGCTCAGCAGGGAGCCTGATTCCTCCTCTCTCTCTGCCTGCCTCTCTGACTACTTATAATCTCTATCAAATAAATAAATAAAATCTTTTTTAAAAAAAGTTTAAAAAAAAACATGAGAAATATAATAAAATGGATAATTTATGTTACCAAAGTAAGAAGTTACAAAGCATTAAAAAAAATGCTCTGCACTGCTGCTCTGAAAAGTCTGGTCTGATGCTCTGATAAGAACTCTGAACTCTTGGGAAATTCAACACCCTCACAGGTGTAAGTTCACTTACTGAATGTGCTTACAAATGCAAAAACATTGTGCTAGATTAAAGAAAGATTCCTGGACGTGGGGGCGCCTGGGTGGCTCAGTGGATTAAGCCTCTCTGCCTTCGGCTCAGGTCATGATCTCAGGGTCCTGGGATTGAGGCTTGCATTGGGCTCTCTGCTCAGCATCTCTGCTTCCCCCTCTCTCTGTGCCTGCCTTTCTGCCTACTTGTGATCTCTCTCTGTCAAATAAATAAATAAAATTAAAAAAAAAAAAAAGATTCCTGGACATGGAACTGATGCAACAATGTTCAAGTGAAAATTTTAGAACCATTCATGGCAGAATAGAGAAACAAAGAATCAGATGCTTAATATACAATTAATTCCTTATAATTTCATTACATATATAAAGTTATAGTTCCTAAGTTTTAAATGCAAGCACATCAACTTTTATGTTCCATGAAACAGAAAAGGTTGTGAAACCTATGGATGAAAACATTAAAATACACAGCTTGCCAAGAAAAACTGCAAGCAACATGCATACAAAACAGATTTTCATAAGAAAAAAAAATACTTCAGAATCTATTCATTTAGGCAAAATTACTTGTCAAAGGAGCTCAATATATATATATGCTTGTAGCCATATAAAGACACTTTTGAACTAAGTTTGAGTTAAATAATAAAATCTATCTATTCTCAGTCATAATG
>RCUC01144110.1:0-33432 GCA_003697995.1 Taxidea taxus jeffersonii | reverse complement strand
CTGGGATCGAGCCCCACATCATGCTTTCTGCTCAGCAGGGAGCCTGCTTCCTCCTCTCTCTCTGCCTGCCTCTCTGCCTACTTGTGATCTCTCTCTGTCAAAGAAATAAATAAAAACTTTTAAGAAAAAATCTGAGGGACGTCTGGGTGGCTCAGTGGGTTAAGCCACTGCCTTCGGCTCGGGTCATGATCCCGGGGTCCTGGGATCGAGTCCCACATGGGCTCCTTGCTTGGCGGGAGGCCTGCTTCTCTCTCTGCCTACTTGTGTGCTCTCTCTCTCTCCTTAAAAAAAAAAAAAAAAGAAAAAGAAAAAATCTGAGAGAAATATAAATATCGCAAACAGAAGTTCTGAAACACTGCATAGTTTTTTTGTGTTTTTTAAGAAGGCAGGCTCACATGTAATAACATAGGAAGATATTCAAAATACATTTTCAGTTGAAAAAAAGCAATACAATACTTCAGTATATAGCATTAAAAAAATGGCTATAAAGAAAAGATCATTCCAAATGACATACGCCAAACAACACCTAGCACATTCTTCTTTGGGGAAACTGAGAAAGGAAAGAAAAGCTTAAAAACTTCTAGCATTCTACTTTTATCATTCCATACTGTTCAAAGTTTTACAGTAAGGATATAGAAGTTCTGCAATTATTTAAAACAAAAACAAACTGACAAAAGTAAGGAAGTTTGGGTTCTTTTCTTGCCTCCACCATTATCTGGTCATGACCTTGGCCAAGTCGATAAATCTCTCTAGATCTCAATTTCCTCACTGCAAGATGGTGTAAGAAATGATTCAGTTCTCACCATGCAATTCTGTCAGGGGTAGGATTCTGTCATGACATAAAATTTATAATTAAAAGCAGTGTGTCTGATAGATTATTTAATTGTTATTCCCCTTCAATCTATCCTCCATGCTGTGGATAGAGTCATCTTTCTAAAACACATACCCCTCAGTTTAATAATCTTAAATGGCTTCTCAGTGCTGTTTCCCGTGACCCACCAGGCCCTGTATGAACTGCCCTCCGTGCCTCATCTCATCATCTTCCTCTTACCCCAGAAACCCCCAAAATCCAGTCTTCCCTGACCAACCACCATTTCAAACACACGTTCTCTCTCACACATAACTGTGGCTCCCTCTACCTGGAAATCAACCCTCTCTAACTGAACTATTCATTTCTGAAATTCCAGCTTGGATCCACATTTCCTGGAAGCATTCTCTGATGTTTACCCACCACCCAATCCCACCACCCAGAGGAACACTTCCCTCTGTATTTAGGTATTTTTATGCCTCACTGGGTATTTGTCAAAGTCCCCAACTATACTGTAAGCTTCAAGGGGTCATTTACCAAGCTCATCAATATATCCCAAGGGCCTAGTGCTGTACCTAGCACATAGCATGTGCTCAATAAATATTTGCTGAGGAATGAATTTTCTGGTAGAGAACTTGATTAAAAAACCTATTTTGCCATGGCCCCTGGGGGGCTCCGTCACTTAAACATCCAACTCTTGATTTCGGCTCAGGTCATAATCTCAGGGTTATAGGATGGAGCCCTGAGTGGGGGTCTGTGCTCAGCAGGGAAATTGCTTGAGATGCTCTCTCTCTCCCTCTTCCTCTGCCCCTCCCCCACCCTGCTCACACATGTGTGCTCGCTCTCTAAAATAAATAAATAAATCTTTAAAAAAAACTTTGTCCTGAAACTAAATCCATAATAAGAGGTGCTGTAATTCCTTTTCAGATTCAATGAAATAGAAAAATTGTTAATACTAAAAGGGTACAGATGAGGCTGACTTAGAAAGTGCCTTTGAATCTAGTAAGTGCTCATGAATGCTTGAATAATTATAAATAACTGGGGCACCTGGGTGGCTCGGTGGGTTAAAGCCTCTGCCTTCGGCTCGGGTCATGATCCCGGAGTCCTGGGATCGAGCCCCGCATCGGGCTCTCTGCTCGGCAGGGAGCCTGCCTCCCTTCCTCTCTCTCTGCCTGCCTCTCTGCCTGCTTATGATCTCTGTCTGTCAAATAAATAAATAAATAAATCTTTAAAAAATTATAAATAATTTAAATCATAATTATAAAAATAGGAATTGTAAAAATTTAAAAAGAAAACAAAGAAAAGGTAAACTAGGGATGAAATTCTATTGAGTGAGGTTATCAGCAAGATAATTAATAGGATTAAAGAAAACTCAAGATCCACAACCACTACTCTTCCAGATCTGTTAAAAATTGTAAAATTTCATGCACTACTCAAAGCAGGAGCCTGGACACAGAGTCTGTTTAGAACTTCACCTGCTTTGGACCTTAACCAATGCTTATATTCAATAAACTGTGTCCTCTTCACTTGGCAAGCAGAAGGCATTAGAAGAAACAAAAATGCTAAAATAAAATGACTATATTCTAATGTATATCCTAATAATATTTGGAACATAAATCTCACTTGTGATAATTAACAAGGTTAAGCATATTGAGACATTTGATCGAGATGCACCTTGCAGAATTATTTAAAAGCAGTGGCCTAAACTTCTAAGAAAAAAATAGCACAAAATGTTACCAAGCTCTCTACCGAGAACAGTCAGAAGGAAGAAAAAGAGAACAAAACTACATGTAATTTTTCTACCTAAACATATTAGTAAAATACAACCAAACTGAAATGGGTTAAGAAAAAAGGAATCACTCTTTGTCATAAACTAGCGCTCAGAGTCCTTCAGGATGACCTAGCTCCCCGCCCGCACACACTGGGTATACACTCTCACTGTCAGTTTAATAACACAACCAGATACCAAGCCACAGGTCAGGATGTAAAGGCATAAGCAGACTAAGACTGTGGCCATGGATAAGGGACAGAAGGCAGTAAGGACAGCAGCTGCAGCCTTCGCTCTTTATAGATAACGGGTAATTGAACACCAAATGAGAGCCACCTCAATGCGCAAGGAACAATCAGAGGCTTCAGCCTTTCTCAGCTGAGGCCTCCTCAGTAACAAGATTACAAGGAAATTTCCACAAAAGAAACATTTTCCATTGCAACGGATATTATTAGCAGCATATCCACTAAAAAACTTTTTATTATTCTATTAGTAAAACAGAAAGTAAATGTGACCTACAGTTAAAGCATAACATTTAAAGCTTAAGACTGATCTCATTATTAGCAGAATTTATTTTATTCACCTCTGAATAACAGGGTCAAAAGAGAAGACTGCTGGGAGAGGGCCATGCGCATGACTGGGTCAGCACAAAGAACTTTCCTCAAGAGCGTGAGGCACGGTTGAATTAAACATTCTATGACCTGCCCAGGAGGGAAAACACAGTTATGCTACTATCACCAATTCTAAAGCGAGATAAAGTATACTATAATATTAACTTATCTAAATTTTATGCTTTTTCATCAAAACTATATAAAACAAAAATGCAAACAAATATTAAGAATTATCCTTCACTGAAATAAGTGTTGTTTATACTTCTGCTTACACATCCTGAAAAATTGAACATTAGTTTTCCTTTAGAGAGACCTCACTCTTAGAAATAAAAAAATAAACAAGGTACTTAGTGTTAATAGGGACTTAATCTCCAAGTACTTACCCAAATTCAGCTGAATTTAATTTCAGATCTGATTAAAAAAAATACCAACCCATGAAAATAATGTCTAGATACATTGTTAGTCTTACCTCACCATCCTGACCTACACATTCATTTAAATACTCAGTTATCTTGTCAACTAAGTGTAACTTTTTCACCACAGCATGCATTTTAATATCTGTAGACAAAAAAAAAAAAAAAGAAGAAGAAGAAGAAGTCACTAAGAGTTAGAATATTTTTTGTAGTTTTAAAATACAGGGCAGGTATCCACGACTCAAACTGTTAAAAACGGTTAAACCTCGTGTTGAAATTAGAGGAGGAAACCTGGAAACTTTAAACTTTTACTTTATAGACAGCTGAACTATTTGGAAACTTTTAAGTAACAAGCACATCTTGCTTATTTCTACAATGTAAAATTCAAAAGTTATTAAAAAAGAACAGTTAAATCAAATAGTTCAGACCCTGAAAACTACTAGAATTTTAAGTATACAAATGAATTCTTTTATTGGTACATGACAAGTTAATTTCTTTATATTGTTTCATTGACAATTCTTCTCTTTTCCAAATCCATCACCTCCGGATGTTTAGAATTATCTATAAGCAATGTTGATAACTTGTAACATGGTCATTTTTCTATTAATAAAAACTCAGATTTCAGTAGAGCATGTGACTCTTGATCTCAGGGTCATGAGTTTGAGCTCCACACTGGGCACTGAGCTTACTAAATAAACAAAATAAATAAAACTTAGATTTCTAATCTCAAAACTCTCAAAAGCAAATACAAAGGGTAAGGGATTATAACACACTCCATATATTTCTGAAAAATATGAACTTTTTTAAGTAAGCATATATATATGACTGTGTGTTTATGTGTATGTGTGAGACAGAGCGAGTGTGTGTGAGTGTGTGTGTGTGTGTGTGTGTGTGTGTGAGAGAGACAGAGTGTGTGTAAGTGTGTGTGTGTGAGAGAGAGAGAGAGAGTGTGTATGTGTGTATTCACTGCTATGGACTGTTTATGTTCCCCCAAAATTCATTTGCTGAACCCTAATCTCCAGTGAGATGATATGAGGAAGTGGGGCCTTTTGGAGGCGATTAGGTCATGACAGTGGAACCCTGAAGCATGGGATTAGTGCCCTTGTAAAAGAAGCCTCTTCTCCCTATAAGGACACAGGGAAAAGTTGGCTGTCTAGGAACCAAGCAGCTGGCTCTCACCAGACACTGAATCTGCAGGCACCTTAATCTTGGACTCCCAACCCTCAGCACTGTGAGAAATAAATTTCCATTTTTCATAAGGTACCCAGTCTGTGGTATTCTATTAATGCAGCCTGAATATAGTTAAGACATACATGCATACACACACACACACACACACACACACAGGAGATACTACTAGCAACAAAATGTCTAGTTGCTTATAGATTAGTTGTAAGTATTCAAATTCTCGCAGACAAATTTTCTTAACTTATTCTCCTATAACTCTCACTGAGAATATACAAATATACAATGAGAATTGTGTAAGACTGATAATTCACGGACCTGTACCCCTGAGACAAATACTACATTATATGTTAATTAAAAAAATACACATACTGATATTGAACTTGTAGCTATGACTAGAAATACCTTTGGCTGCCACTAAAAAAAAAAAAAAAAAAGCTTCCACTACCTGCCAATATAGTGTACACCAAAATTATAAGCTTTATTTTTGCAATTAACAATACTGGAAGAATACTCTCTAAAAGAGTTTTATGATTTTCTTAGCCAAGGCTGTCTACATTTTCTAGAGCCTTATTTTCTACAGACTGTACCATTATTAAAGCCACAAATACGTTATATATGCTTTTGCAAATCACTCTTCTCATCCCAGTTTCCACTAATTTCAGGGCAGGAACATTAAGTATATCCCATGTTCCAGGTTAGAACCTTTTTATGTAAGTGCAAAATTATCATTTCTCTCAAATATTAAAGATAAGTTACATACATCACATATAAGGAAAAATAAAAAAACCCAAAGAATGGAAGCCTGTAGAATAACAACACTGCAAATAAAGTTACCAATATATTTTACTAGTTGTTTTTTTTTTTAAATAAACCTTTAAAGAAAATACAAAGTTACAGTGCACTGTTTTTATTTTATCTACTCACAAAGTACTGTCTGATTGATTTCTTTACCCAAGCTGGAACGAACTGAAAATATCGTGTACTATGTAAATTGAGAAGGGAACATCCAGTGCACTATCAGAATTATATCAGTACTTTAGAAGGAAGATAATTCTATCAAATGACATTCTACAGGTTAAGTTATGGTACTCTCAACTGGGGTCAGCATACATTTTCTGAAAAGAACTAGATAGAAAATATGGTCGATTTTGCTGGTCACTAATCATCTTTGTTACATATTCTGTTTCTTTTTTTTAATAACTCTTTAAAAATGTTAAAACCAGGGCACCTGGGTGGCTCAGTCAGTTCGGTGTCTGCCTCTGGCTCAGGTCGTGATCCAGGGCTCCTGGGATCCAGCCCATGTCAGGATCCCTGCTCAGCAGGGAGCCTTCTTCTCCCTCTCCCTCTGCCCCTCCCCCGTTTGTGCTCTGTCTCTCAAATAAATAAAAATCTTTTTTAAAAATTTAAATAAATAAAAATGTTAAAAACCCTTCTTAAGGACTATTAAAAAAACAAACAAACAAACTAAAACATGCTGTAGCCTGTATCTGGCCCCCAAAACTGCAGTTTGCAACTCCTGATACCACTGCACACAGCTATCGAAACCCAATTACCGGCAGTACAGCAATCATTTTCCTTAAAAGACATTACCTTGCATAATCACAGCTAACTGTTCTGCAGCTGACTTTCTCAAAACAAGATCGATATCATCTGAGGTAAAGATTTCATATACCTTTTCAACAGTCTCCAACTGAAAACCAGAAAGAAAAAAAAAAGAAATTGCTTTAATCTATTTCCAATTGTTCAATAAAATTTTGTAATTCATACCATAAGAACAAAAGCTCCAAAGTCCACTTACTTATATATATTTACATGTAAATTTGCAGCAATGATGTGCTAGGTCAGGGAAAACTTAGGATCTAAAACAAAGAGCCATCATGTCAAATAAGCCTTTCTTTTTAAGGTATATTTTTGCCAGGAAGTCATTCATAACCCATTAGCACCTTAAGAAATTCACAGACAACAGCCAAGCCACATAACATCTCTACAGGTAGTTACCTGAGAATAGCGACCCCAGACACGTGACTCCAGATTTCTCCAGGGCTCCCAGAAGCCACCGCTAGAATCCCCCCGGCCCTCTGCCGTTCTTCCCTCCTCAGAGGCCAGGCAGCACATGCTAGGACTTGCTGCCCGGCACTCCAACAGAGCCGCTCCCGATACCAGTCCCTGTCACTTCACACCAGGACAGGTCTGAGGTGCCAAACCCAACAGTGAAGGGGAACAGGAAAAGGACAAAGACAACACTCCTTTCCCCCACCTCTCTTCTGGCCCTAACATGGACTCACAAAGACAGTGCTAGAACCCCTACTCCCCACCTTCCTCCACATCACACACAAGCCACAGGAGCAACTACCAGTGGACAGTACTCAGGAAGTCCCCAGCAGGACCCAACGTATAGTCAGGGGAAGGTTCTCCAATCCTCCTGCTGGGACTGTCACATGGCCCTGAACATTTAGGTTAGAAGAACATTTAGAAAATCCATTGTATTATCTGGGGCTATACAACACCACCGCAGGCTTTGGGGGTTGGTCGAAACTTCACTTAAAACTGACAGACTAGGGACGCCTGGGTGGCTCAGTTGGTTAAGTGGCTGCCTTCGGCTCAGGTCATGATCCCAGCGTCCTGGGATCGAGTCCCGCATCGGGCTCCTTGCTCGGCAGGGAGCCTGCTTCTCCCTCTGCCTCTGCCTGCCACTCTGTCTGCCTGTGCTCGCTCTCTCTCTAACTAATGAATAAATAAAATCTTAAAAAAAAAAAAAAATGACAGACTATACCCTGGAAGTCACGAGAGAAGCTATAAAGCATAGGAATGAATCAATGAAGATAACGAGTAGCCTTCTTTATCTGACCCTCCGTTGGTCCAGGATGATTTGGGTACAGTCCTGGCTAAAGATAGGGAAATGGATGATATGCCTCTGGAGGTACATAAGGAGCCAAAGATTTCAAACAGAGATTACTGACAAAATCCCAGAACCACTGTAACATTTAAGAGAACCCGCCTTTCCACCTATATTATTTTTTGCCTCTCATAATGAAGAAGCTGGTAACTTTTATCATAATAACCTTCTCCTTTTTTCTTATAGGCTATTTCCAACATAAGAACAGGAAGAATTTCCAAGAGTTTTTATGTCAGTAATATTGGTTCTTAGGAGTCACTGGAGAATTTCTTTCTACTACATTAACCTTGTCTTG
Source organism: Taxidea taxus jeffersonii (assembly GCA_003697995.1). NCBI lineage: Eukaryota > Metazoa > Chordata > Mammalia > Carnivora > Mustelidae > Taxidea > Taxidea taxus. Next base: position 25,453 of record RCUC01144110.1, on the reverse strand, counting down.
TACTTAAGATGCTATTCAAATTTATCTGCATTTCCAGTGTATGTATTAAATGAAAGGGACATAATGCCTGGCATACAGTAGGCACCCAAGAAATATTTATTCAATAAATAAGTGTATCCAGAAGCCAGACAAAGCCAGAACACAATTTCAAACAAGCCATGAATAACCACTTCTCTTCCTCTCAGATGCATACACAAACTGAAGAATGTAACATAAAACAAAAAACAAAAAAACATGTGATACACAAATGCATCAAGTAACCAGGAAATAATAAACCCGACAGTTATAGTCACCTTAATAACCAGTTCTTGTCTGTCATCCAATTTGAGTTCAATAGGCTTTTTCACGATAAATAAATTAGTAACTCTGGAGAGAACTCTGGCATCTATTGAAGGCCGCTTTGTGTCAGCCCCTTCTTCCCTTGTGAGATGACGTGCTAGAAGCTTTAATGCTAGCGAGCGGACTCTGGAGAAACAAAGTGTTTCAGTCAAGATTTTGTAATACACAATGTCTATATTTTAAAAGTCTATAATCACAAAGCATTATTGTATATCAACACGATAATTTACCATGTTTATACTGACATTACTAACAAAGGTACTTCATTTTTCTACTAATATAGTGTATAACTACAATTATTCTTCAGAAAGAAAGAATAATCAAATAAAAAAATGCCAATTCTTGTGACTCCCATCAAAATCTGGAATGGACTAGGATTAAAGTTGAGTAGGAAGTGAGAAATTTCAAGAAAAGATTAAATGTTGGGGTGCCTGGGTGGCTCAGTTGTAAAGTGGCTGCCTTCGGCTCAGCTCATGATCCCAGGTTCCTGGGATGGAGCACCGCATCAGGCTCCCTGCTCCACGGGAAGCCTGCTTCTCCCTCTCCTACTCCCCCTTCTTGTGTTCCCTCTCTCACTGTGTCTCTCTCTGTCAGATAAATAAATAAAACCTTAAAAAAACAAAAAGATTAAATGTTGCATGCAATTAGACAATGAAATGGAAAAATGAAAACCATTAAGTGGACAAAGGGCATGGAGTTGGGAGACAGTGAGACAACCAGATATCTACTGCTACTCTGACAGGTTCTTGAATGACATAAAAACTGGGAAAATTCTAAGTGATAACCCAAGTTCCAGGTTTTAAGTATCATTTATAAGACGACAGTTAAAACCTGCTATCTCCCACCTCCTACTCAACTCTCTAGGTAACTTTACTCTCTAGAGTCCTCCCTACCGCATACAGCCAAGGCTGGGTCACCTCGCTGTGTGTGGTCCTGTCACCCTGAAGTCCATGTGGCATAATGCCAATCTTGCTTTATTACGATCAGTATAAAGTATAACAGGTAACATTTCTCCTCCCAATTACAAGCCCAATTCCATACAGCCAGTGCTGTGTCCACATTGAGTGCTGTTAATTTCCCACAGCCTCCCATGGCTCGTAGGCAAACAGTTGACATCCAATAAGCACTTCCCAAATCTAAGAGAAATTTACAGTGATTTTATTAACAGATGTCATCTTCAGAGTACTGATATTTACTCCAAGATGGTGTGAAAAGTCAGACAAATGTTCTCCCTCTACCATTTGCTGTGAGAATAGCTAGACACCTACAGAAAGCTTTTCCTTTGCTCCTTGCATTTCAAGCCAAGCCATCTATATGCAACTCTGGGGCTGTGAGCCCCCAGCAAAAAGGCCAGAATGGAGTATGTAAAGTGTGTACTCGTGCTTCTCGTCTAGGAGAGAAATTCAGCACGTTTTAGGTTTAGTGTGGGGCAACAGAGTCCAGTTATTCTCACCACTTATTTCCTTTGACATGTTATGTTTTGAGCACATTTATGTCCGAGGTACTCTGCGAAGTTCTAATGACATAAAGATCAGCAACGGACAGGGTTCTTGCCTACACAGAGTTTACGGTCTGGTGGGATAGCGCAGAATGACTCAGACGAGAACAGGTATGTGATTCAAACTGTTCTGCGTTCTGTGTGAGAAAATGACCTTCCTTGGAAGGGTGCTCTGGCCTCGCCCTGGGCCCCTGGGAGGGGGATCTCTAAGTCTTGAAATGGCATACCTGATGAGAATGTTTTTGTTCACCTGGAGACTGTGGCCCCCCAGAGGTGAACAGAAAATAAACTTCTATTGTGTTACATCACCAAATCTGGGGGTGAAAAATGCTAGCCTGGCTCGTTAGCACAGACACTGCCCCGTCATGTGGAGGCCACTCCTGAGCGGCAGACATTGTAACTCCGCCTGCCCGGGCGTCCTGCACCGCTGCGCTCGCTAGGAAGCCTCACTCTCGTGATGTTATTGTAGTCTCTTCTCTTGATTCTCCTCCCTCCATTTGCTCAATGTTTTACATTATTTCCACCTACTTCCTTATTGTTCAGCCTGATCATGTGTTTATAAATAAGCCGCTGTATTATCCTGAGGTAAGGTTTGATTAAAGCAAAGTTATCCACTGTCAAAAGGACGCCTGCTCCTCCTAGCCTCTGCAACCGCCTCTTGCCCTTCATCACTGCTTATCCATCGCGACTAAGCTTTTCTCTCTTCTCGGTGAGGGAAAAAATGACCACTGTTCCCTAAAAAGAGCAACAGAGAAGATCCACGTCGCCCTGACAGAGAGTGAGAGAGGCAATACATTTTTCTTCTTCTCTTTTAGTTTAAATGGCACTTACACTAATGGTGGAGAAAAGAACATTTCTGCAGTTTCCCAAGTAGGAGGACAAACTAAGCAGATGAAAATGCCTGCTCACTCTGCTATATGGTCAACTGGGCCATTACAGTTTTATGAACACTTACTAACTTTCAGAACAAATGTTCAGAAGAGGAGGCTACCGATTTCTAAACAGAGAAGACACGATCTACTCATCCCTGCGGCTCTGTAACCCGCCCGCAGCGCCAGCGAAAAGCACTCAGAGCACCAGCGCCAGAAGACACACTGATCTGGCCCTGAGGCTGGCCACTAAGGAAGGGTCAGGAAAGCACCCAAACGTCCATCCCCATGTCTGTTTAGTTCCACACCTGGGTTTCCTCTCTCTGCCTTATAATGGAGAGTCACTTTCCTTTACCTTCTTCAGTTCTACTGTACTTGGGAATGATGGAATTACTCCGCTTTCTTAGAATGCTCCCATGAATCTTGCACACCCAGCAGATCCTGCTCTACTTACAACGGCTTTCTGACGAGCAGGAGCCGCAGCATGGACTTCAGTCGGGTGGTACAGGGGAGAGCCCCTTCGCCCACCTCAGGACTCCCTTTGCTCAGGAGGAGAATGGAGTTACCCAAAGGATCTTCTGTGTCAGCATAGCCCTAACAGATTCCAGAAAAAGAGAAATTACTCTTTGTTTTATACATATTGCTAAACTTTTTAACTTGAAAATAAGAATTGTTTTAGCCTGTCGAGCAACTCCTAAATTTCTTTCAATTCGGGTGAATAGTCACTTGTCAAAATAACCTATGTCAGGTAAGAAGCCTATATAAAGTTGTATTAAAAAAATAACATGGCGGGCACCTGGGTGGCTCAGTGGGTTAAAGCCTCTGCCTTCGGCTCAGGTCATGATCCCGGGGTCCTGGGATCGAGCCCCGCATCGGGCTCTCTGCTCAGCAGGGAGTCTGCTTCCTCCTCTCTCTGTGCCTGCCTCTCTGCCTACTTGTGATCTCTGTCTGTCAAATAAATAAAATCTTTAAAAAATAAATAAATAAATAACATGGGGGACACCTGGGTGGCTCAGTTGGTTAAGCGGCTGCCTTCGGCTCAGGTCATGATCCCAGCGTCCTGGGATCGAGTCCCACATCAGGCTCCTTGCTCGGCAGGGAGCCTGCTTCTTCCTCTGCCTGCCACTCTGTCTGCCTGTGCTCGTTCACTCTCTCTCCCTCTCTGACAAATAAATAAATAAATAAATAAAATCTTAAAAAAAAAAAAAAAAAAAACACGGGGGGGCACCTGGGCAGCTCAGTCCTTAAGCAGCTGCCTTCAGCTCAGGTCATGATCCCAGGGTCCTGGGATCGAGCCCCAGGTCAGGCTCCCTGCTCTGCAAAAAGCCTGCTTCTCCCTCGCCCACTCCTTCTGCTTGTGTTCCCACTCTCGCTGTTTCTCTGTCAAGTTAAAAAAAATCTTTAAAAAAAAATAATAATAATATTGAACAACTTCAGGAAAATACGCCAACTCTCTTGACACTTGCTGATTTTTCTATTTTCCGAGATTCTGATAGTGGCACCTCCCCTAGATGAGGTGCTTCCCAGATCTTCAGACCTGTGCCCACAGGACAGAGGTGGAGGCGGGGGGCTGGCCTGAATGCCCCTCACTCCTCCTCAGCACCCAGAATCACTGCTGGAGAAGCCTGCTTCCCAGAACCTGTGAACCAAAGTAGCACTCTGATCCCCTACATACATGCATGCGATTCACAGGCAAGTTTAGTTACATAACATCTGCTTTAAAAGCACTGTTAGCTTTGCCTAAAAGCCTTTACAGAAGGCTGGGTTTATTTTTCACAGTCAGTGCCAAATCCCTGTACCCCACTTCTTAACCTCCCACCCAAATCCACAAAGTGCACAGAGAAAAATGAGCTCTCCTGATTGAACCCTCTGCCAGCAACCAGACAGCCACCCACTCCCTGCCCTCTGCTCCACAGAGCCTTCGCGGCGTCTCAATTCTCTCGCATGACAGCGCTGCCGTCTGCATGTGTTTCAGTCCATCGCCCTCGCCCAAGATAAATGGTATGGGAACCGGAACTCGCCCAGAGTACCTGCAGCACTGGAATGACAGGACAGAGAGACTCAATAAACTTGTTCCAGGTCACCGCTGTCATCATCAATCGTCCCTGCAGCAGATACAGCAGGATGGCCTTGGCGGCAGCATTCACCTGTTCAACAACACAGATCGCGGAATCCGACACTGAGGCTCCTGCTCAAGCCACCTGTGTGCCCGTAACACTGCGTCGGCGCGGCAGTGGCGCCTGATTAACGTCTCTTCCCTCAAGTGCCCGTATTCCGTAGCTTCATCTCACCTTCTCTTCTCAGCTAGTCTCCCTCCCTAAGGATTTCTTTTTTTTTTTAACCTTAAAGGTACATTTTTGCATTAAATAAAAATTCCCCTGAAATAACCTGCTGGCTATAATACTGTACAGCTCATACCTCACATGGAAAATATAAGAGCGTCATCTGAATTCTTTAAGAACAAGTATGTGCTCATATCTTGACTCTCACATTTTCCTTCACATTTCTTCTTATGTAAATAAAATCTCAACCAAACCCATGAATCAAAGCAAGTTTCTTTACAACTTCCCATCATACTATCTAGTTATATTAGAATAGGATCTTGATTTAACTGTGTATCTAATAAATACATTGGTCTTTTGCATTTACTCTTAAGCCATACCTCATTTTTGGGCTCCTGAATGCCAAATGCAGAGATTTCATACAAAACTTTTGGATGAAGTAGAAAATGAATTCCATTACAAAGCGAAGACACAGGTTTAGTGACATTATGGACACCTAAACATTCCTGTAAAATAGTTTTTAAAAATTAGTGACACTAATTGTTCCAAAGAATTCCTCTTTCTTCTGTTTACAATTTAATTCTAATTTAACTTTTCACTTCACTGAAACTTTTAACTGATAGAGGATGAAAAAAATTTCTCTTGCCTTCTGAGTCTACATGAGATATGTGTTATGTTACTTTCTGCCAACAAGCAGAGTTTTGATAAATTACATAACCAAACTACTGAGACAATCATAATCTCTTGAGGTTGTTCATAATGACAAACATTTCAAAAAAAAACACAATAAACTTATCTTAGGGTGTTCGCATTTTGCTTACTGAAGTTTGAGAAAGAAAAACAAAATTCAAATAAAAATAGACTTGAAGTTTTGCAGGAAGGGAAGGACAACATATCTGTAGGATACTGATCATCAATACAGCTATGCACCTGAATACAAGTACTAACTCTGTGCCATCTCTCGAACTCATCACAAATTCTTTTCTCAATTAGAGCTAGAGGACAGTATTCTCTTAAAGACTGCTTAAGAAGGGGATAAAAGCTACCTGAAATATTAACAGAACTTAAATGCAATACAAAATCAACAATGACTCTCAGAAACGGATATTTTTCACTCTGCAAAATACTACTTCCTAACCACAAACAGTAAATCAGAGGTAAAAAGTTACACACACACACACACACATAACCACATATTTTTTTCTCTTTAGATTTTAAATTTTTTTTTTTTTAATTTTATTTATTTATTTGTTAGAGAGAGAGAGAGCGAGCGAGCACAGGCAAACAGAGTGGCAGGCAGAGGCAGAGGGAGAAGCAGGCTCACCGCCAAGCAAGGAGCCTGATGTGGGACTCGATCCCAGGACGCTGGGATCATGACCTGAGCCAAAGGCAGCCGCTTAACCAACTGAGCCACCCAGGTGTCCCTCTTTAGATTTTAAATATCCTAGACAATAAGTGTATATTCTAACCTTTTGAAAGAGCATAGCCTTGGCCTATGGTTTAATAAGAGCTCTGTCCCTTGGGGCGCCTAGGTGGTGTAGGGGGCTGAGCACCTGTCCACTCCTCACTTCTGCTCAGGTCATGATCTCAGGGTCGTGAGACTGACACCAGCGTCAGGCTCCCCGCTCAGTGGAGAGTCTGCTTGGGATTCTCTCTCTCCTTTCCCTCTGCTTCTCCCTCGACTTGGGCACACACTCTCTCCCTCTCCCTCTCTCTCTCTCTCAAAAACATAAATAAATAAGTAAAATCTTTTTTAAAAAAAGTTGCTTCCTCAAAATCCTTAAACTCGGGCCACTTGGGTGGCTCAGTCAGTTAAGCAACCAATTCTTAATTTCGGCAGAGGTCATGCTCTCAGGGTCATGAGACTGAGCCTGTAGTCGACTCTGCTCACTGTGGAGTCCGCTTGAGATTCTCCCTCTCTCCCGTCTGCCCCTCCCACGGCTTGTGTACACACTTTCTCTCTCTCTCTCAAACAAATAAATAAAATCTTAAAAAAAAAAAAAAACGTGAACTCTCTGACCTTCAGTTTACTAATCCATATAATGGGAATAATACCTAATCCTTAATGAAACACCTTTCTTTTCTCATCACTAAATATATCAACTTACCTACATTGGTCTTTTCATCTAATGATGATTTGATGAGGCAACATATTTAGAAAAGTACTTGGTGCATAGAATAAGTATTAGATGTTATCACTATTATTACCACCATCATCACCATCATTATAACTGGCATTATCGTTGTGCTGTTATTGTTATTATTATTATATTCCACCATCTACCTAGAATCTCCACTTAGATGTAAAAAGGCATCTCAAACTTAAGAAGTTCAAGAGTTCTATCCAATCCACAATCTGATACTTAGGACACTACGATCAATCCAACTGCTAAATCCCAAACCCCAGAACTCCTCTTTGACCATTTTCTATCTCTTACTTCCGTTATCAGCACACCAACCAGCTCTATGTCCATAATACATCCCGAATTCCTTTTTTCCCTTCATCTCCACCACATGATCCCATCTCAGTAGGGCTACTACAGTGGAACTGGTCTTTTGGCTTCCACTCTTGACCCTTGGCAATTGATTCCTCACACAATAGGAAGAATGATCTTTTTATTTTTTTTAATTTTATTTATTTATTTGACAGAGATCACAAGTAGGCAGAGAGGCGGGGGGGGGGGGGGGCGCGGGGAGCAGGCTCCCTGCTGAGCAGAGAGCCCGATGCGGAACTCGATCCCAGGACCCTGAGATCATGGCCTGAGCAGAAGGCAGAGGCTTTAACCCACTGAGCCACCCAGGCGCCTCTGAATGATCTTTTTAAAAAGGTAAATAGATCAAATCATTTCCCTGCCTAATATCATTCATAGCTTCTCACTGTACTTAGAATAAAATCCAAAGCTTCGGGACGCCTGGGTGGCTCAGTTGGTTAAGCGGCTGCCTTCGGCTCAGGTCATGATTCCAGCGTCCTGGGATCAAGTCCCACATCGGGCTCCTTGCTCAGCAGGGAGCCTGCTTCTCCCTCTGCCTCTGCCTGCCGCTCTGTCTGCCTGTGCTCGCTCCTGTGCTCTCTATCTGACAAATAAATAAATTTTTTTAAAAAATCTAAAAAAAAAATAAAATAAAATCCAAAGTTTCATAATGGTTGGCAAGGCATTCCAAGGAATTCTTTAAAGTCCACTTCAAGGATCTGAACATCAAAACCAATTCCACTATTTTAAATTTCTGAGGGTAAAGACTATCTCACACATACAGATCTCAGCTTCTTGACCTCATCTCAATAACCATTATCTGCCCTGTAACTCAGGAACACTTCAACTTAGCTTCCAGTATATCCCCTCCAAAATCATAAATACAGGTTTCTACCTTGCTTAACACCTCACAATATACTCTTTTGACCTCCAGTCTCTAAGTCCAAACTACTTCCTCCCCTCTAGCTTTTACTTCCTTTGATTCTGTGGGCTCTCACTTCAACCACTCAGCTCACTTTCACCAAAGGCCTTCCCTCCCATCATTAGGGAAAAACCACAACCCTTGATGGCTCCAAATGCTCACATTCTCCAAAACCACAAACAGCTAGCCAATCATGCAAAGTAGATTAGTCTCACTATTAGGATTATAAAAACAATCAACTGAGCCCTCAATACAACCCCCAAATCCTGCTATTTGATCTTATCAAACTTCTCCTCACACCAGTTATTTCAAACACACTGAACATGCCACTTACTTTCAATCTCAAAGAAAATAAAGAAATCAATAGAAGGAAGTACTTTACACTTGCTGCTGTACCTAAGCCCACTAATGCTCAATCAGCCACCAATATTCTAGATCCCAATGCCTTCAACTTTCAAAGGCACTAGCCTCTCTTAATTAGGCACTTGCCACCCTCCTTCCCTCTCAGCTGGCTCCTTTGATGAGCATTTAGACATATTTAAATAAAAATATATCTCCCTAGTAAGCTCCTCCCAGCCTTCAGCATCTATCAACTCCGTCAAATCCCTGTAAACAAGGCAAAAGTAGATACAAAACCACTGTCTACAGAATATGAGATTCCCAAAGTACAAACCACCTGCCAAAGGAAACCTTACAATCAAAAATCACATCATGGGACGCCTGGGTGGCTCAGCTGGTTAAGCGGCTGCCTTCAGCTCAGGTCATGATCCCAACGTCCTGGGATCAAGTCCCACATCGGGCTCCTTGCTCAGCAGTGAGCCTGCTTCTCCCTCTGCCTGCCACTCTGTCTGCCTGTGCTCGCTCCTGCTCTCTCTCTCTATCTGACAAATAAATAAATAAAATCTTAAAAAAAAAAAAAAATCACACCACCTGCTGAAATCAACAACATATGATTCAATAGCCACAATAAATGAAAGCATTCTATATAATAGAATAATCAAAATAAATTATAAAATCAGTATGCTCACAATTTCCAAAGAAGCAAAAGAAAATGAAAGATTATTATAGGAAAAAAAAGTTAAAAAAGAAGCAAAGAAAAAGCATAGTAATGAAAAATGGAATAAGTGAAATTTAAAACTTAGTGAATAAATTAAAAGCAATCACAATGAGATTGGGGTGGCTGTTATTAAAAGAAAAAGCAGAAAATAATAACTGTTGGGGAGCATGTAGAGAAACTGGAACCCTCATGTACTACTGGTGGGGACACGAAATGATGCAGCCACTATGGAAAACAGCATGGCAGTTCCTCAAAACATTAATAATAGAACTACCCTGTGATCCAGTAATCCTACTTCTGGATATATATATCCAAAAGAAATAAAAGCAGGGACTCAGATATCAGATATTTTTATGCCCATGTTTAACCAACTGAGCCACCAAGGCACCCAGAAATGCCTTTTGAATACATGATAGAAATCAAGATATTCTTACAACGCTTCCATCATTAAATAATACAACACAAATGTAATTCTTAACAAATTTTCTAATAATGCAATTCAATTGCTAGACTTGGTATTTAGGGAATTAATAGCAAAAATGTCTTAAAGTTGACTAATAACTGTCATTTGTCCCTATGGTAATAATTCTTGTATATCACGTAAAATGTCCATTAATTTTAGAGTTTTAATAAGAGAATCCAGAGGTATTGGCTGGCTCAGTTGGTAGAGCTGCAACTCTTGATCTCAGGGTCATGAGTTCCAGCCCTATGCTAGGCATGGAGCCTATTTAAAAAATAAAGTAAAATACTATATAAAAAATAAATACATAAAATAAGAGAATCCACTATTAGCTCTCCCCAACAACAAAACACAAAAACCAAAGAACCCACCTTAATAATCTCCAGACAGCAATTGTAAGTTTCCACTTTCACTTGCAGTAATGGGTGAGATAACATGCGTAGAAACACCTTCTGACTTTCGCCTTGAAGTAATGGGCTGGCCTGTGCAGATTTCCAACTGGTAAAAAGGTAAAACATCCATGATATCTAAGGTAAGTGAGTTACTCAAGAGATTGAAAAGCACAGTGGAAGGGGTTTCTTCCTACTCCAATTTCTCCAACTGGAATCTATTTAACTAACCCAATATTACTATTTACTCAAGACCTTACCTGTCTCAATGGAAAAAAATATTCTCTTGAAAAGTACAAAAAAAGTCTTTAAAAACCCATATTTGGGATGTAAACTGATACAGCCATTATGGAAAACAGTATGGCGTTTCCTCAAAATTAAAAATAGAACTACCAAATGATCCAGCAATCCCACTACTGGTTATAAATCCAAAGGAAATAAAATCAGTATCTCAAAGAAAATATCTGTACTCCCCCATACATCCCAGTATTATTCACACTAGTCAATACAGCTGACCTTTGAATAACACAGGGGTTAGGGGCACTGACCTCCCTGCAGTTAAAAGTCCTTATATAACTTTTGACTCCCCAAACACTTAACTAGTAATAGCGTACTATTGACCAGAAGCCCTCCCAGTAACATAAACAGATGATTAACACATATTTTGTATGTTATATGTGTTACATATACATTGTATTCTTACAATAGAGCTAGAAAAAAAAAATCTAAAGAATAGTAAGAGAAATACATTTACAGTACCGTATATATTTATTGAAATAACCCCTCACATAAGTGGACCCTCACAGTTCAACTCTGTGTTTTTCAAGAGTAACTATATGTGGAAACAACCAAGTGTCCCTTGAAGGATGAAGAAATACAAAAAAATGTAGTGTATATATATATATATACTACATCATATATATATATATATATATATATATATATATATATATATATACACACACACATACGATGGCATATTACTCAGCCTGAAAAAAGGAAAGAAATCTTTTTAACAACAGAGATGAAGCACGGAGACATTATGCTAAGTAACATAAATAAGCCAGGTACAGAAAGACAAATACACTGCATAATCTTGTTTATATGTGTAATCTAAAGAAGTCAAACTCATAGAAACAGAGAGCAGAAGGGTGGTGGCCAGGGACTGAGGAACACAGGAAATGTGGAGATGCTGGTCAAACCATACAAGGTTTCAGTTTTTCAGAATGTACAAATTCTGGAAATCTAATGTTCTCTATGATGATTACAGTTAATACTGTATTATATTCTTGATACTTGTTAAGAGAACAGATCATCAATGTTCTTACGATATATATATAAACACATACACACACACACACAAACATTAACTATGTGAGGTAATAAATAAATATATGTTAAAAACCCATACTTAATATTTACCATCATGGAATTTACTCTTCAAAAGCAATGAAAATACTAAATTCTAAATAGGAATCTGCTCCAATGTCTTCAAAATATTTTTTTAAGATTTGTTTATTTGAGAGAGGAGAGTGACAGAGAAAGAGAGGAAGACAGAGGATGAACAGGAGGAGGGAGAAGGAGGAAGCAGACTCCCCTCCTGACAGGGAGCCCGATGTGGAGCTCAATCCCAGAACCCTGGGATCATGACCTGAGCCCAAGGCAGACAGACACTTAAGGGACTGAGCCCCCTTGGCGCCCCTCAGTGTCTTCAAAATAAATTAACCAATGCATGATCCATTTTAAAAATCCACATAGAAAAAAGGTAGAAAGTAACGAAACATTAAAAGACCCTCAATTTAAGTTATTAATTAAAGATATCTTCAAAGATAAACAAACAAATATGTTTGAATACTCAGTTTGGATGGACACCAAAACAAATGTACGAAAATCCAGAGATAGTTAATGTTGATTACAGGCATGGAATTTTTTCAAGTTTACCCTTGGATAAAATAGCTGACTGCCCTAATGCAGCTATACATATAGATTTAGAGGCCAGACATATATAAAAACAATTTTAACTAAAAAACAGTGACAAGATTTAAAGTGAATTCTGTTTTCATTGCTTCTAAATGCATACACACACAATATATCCTATAATAATATAATCATATCAAGAAAGAGAATATTACATCTTTGAACACAGGCAGATGATTTCCTTTATTAGGGGGAAATGCTGATGATAGGAAAAGCTTCGCAAGGCTTGGTCTGCCAGCTCCACTAATTCTAAGAGATTCCTCTCTCCCTAAAAAAGAGCAGAATGAAACAGTAAATGTCAAATTCATACACAATAGAATTCTCAAAAGCTAACTAAGCAACTCCAAGAAATTAGATCATCCATTAAGAAAGAAAACAGATGAACATATGGGAAGGGATGGAGGAAGGATACAGGAAAATAAACCATAAGAGCCTCTTAACGATAGAGAACTGAGGGTTGATGGATGGAGGTGGCTGCAGGATAGGACAGATGGGTGAAGGGTATTAAGGAGGGCATATTTTGTGATGAGCACTGGCTGTTGTATGTAAGTGATGAATCACTGAATTCTACTCCAAAAGCCAATATTGCACTGTATGTTAACTAAGTAAAATTTAAAGAGAAATTAGATTATTCAGAGACCTTGAGACCATTCACATTTGCTTAAGTCCACCTTCCCAACCAGCAAACTAAAAATGTCAGCTTAGGTGGAAAAATGTGGGAAAATTTCCTCACTAAATGCCCAAGAAAGTTACTATTTTTCACCTCTAAGTAGGCGTAAGGATACAATCGAGTGGCTATTTGTTTGTAGCCCTATCTCCCTACTAACTGTAGACTCAAGGCAGGACTCATATATCTTGATGATCCACGTCTCCCTTCTACATCCTGACTGCTTCTGCAAACATAAAGGACAACCAATACATGCGTAATTAACTGACCATGCAGAATACCACAGAAATAATTCAATGTAAAGACAATTTGCACTTCTATCACAGAGGAAATAAGATGCCATTGGCACAGCGATATGGCTAAAGAAAAAGAAAAAAGGGTAAATGAAGGAAAATTAGTGGCTGAGAGAGCTTGCAGGGAACAAAAAGAGTAAGAATTTAGTTCCTAATTTTTCAGGAACTTTCACACAGTACTTTCAAACAGTAAACACCTATTGTGGTCAGGGTCTATTTTAAGGCTCACTAACCCCTTCATTGATAAAAATACTACAAATCGTAATGAATAGTCTCTCTAAAAGTGATAAATAACAATATATAATTATTGCTATAACATTGCACCTACATTCATCTTACCTTATAAACAATCTAGTTCATGGTTTTATTTAATAAAAAATCGGGCTCTCTGTGTGAGTAAGTACTAAGGGCTTATAAAATATTAAAGGAAATGTGTCTATAGATAAGCACTAAAATGGCCTTTATAATCGTGTTTATGTCAATTGTCACAGTGTTCATACACAGTAAATCACTTCAAAAAGGAAATATTAAATATTAAGACATTGATAATAATTACTGTCTTTTTAAAAAGAAATGGTCTCATGAATATACACCATTCATCTAACTGAAGTCTTCATTTACCCGCTTCCTTAGCACAGTAGGCAGCGCGTCAGTCCCATAAAGTCTTTGTTTACCTTCACACAAACCATATCCTTACTTTAACCTGACAAATGACCATTCAATAATAATGTACCCCCCCAACAATACAGTTCTTATATGTCCACTGATTTGAAAGCATAGGTTATGTTTTCCAAATATTTTAGCAAAGGAATATTTAGAAGATACTAAGAAACTGTTTACCTCCTTCCCAACATCAGACAGAAAGTTACAGGTACATTCAATTGAATAAACAGCCTCTGCAGTTTGTTTATAAATACTGTAGTTTTCAGAATTCAGCTGTTCCAAATATGCCACAACAGCTTCATGAATATTTGGGTATTCCAAAGAAATAGGCATGTCCAAAGAAACTAGAAATAATGCTGCTGACATAGGTTCCGGTAAAAGTTGGCTTGCCTTAATGAATAAAAAAAATAAAAAAGTTAAAAAATTTTTTTGAAAAACATGGTAGACTATACAATCTTAATGTAGCTAGCTCAACTTTCTATTTTTATCATTCTCTGTATCACAAAGTCTATGCTTCTCCAAAAAAAATTCTATTCCCTAACACACTACTCACTTCTATGTCTTGTTCACTGTAATTTTTCTCTGCCCAGAATAACTCAAGTGCAATCTTCAACACATTCCCAAAGCCTGGGACACAGGATACTTACTTCTTCCCTAAGCCAACAACCAGAACTACCAACAGCCAGAACTGGACCCTCCACCTTGTTTATAACTCTGCTACTGAACGGAAAGCAAGAGGCTTTTTGAGTATTTCATGCTATGCACATAAATCCCCAGAATAATGCAATAAATTCATGAAGACAAGCACGTCCCTACCAAAGCTGAACACATAACCCAGGGCTTATTAACTACATGTTAAACTGGATAACACTAAATCAAGCATAACAGCAGATTGATTTGAGCAGATATTGAATTTTTGTTTAGTTTGTATTTTAGAGGGGAAAAGGGAAATTCAACAATATTTAAATAGTTCTAGAACACCCAAAGAAAACCGATCCTTAATTAGTATAAAACCACAGGCCCAAATTTTATATTATACATTTTTTAACCTTAATCAACTGACTTAAAATTGAAAGAACTGTTTAACTTTTTAGGTTCTGGTTTTTTAATGATTAGAGCTTACAGATAGGATTCTATGAATCAATTAAAAAACAAAAAGGATTAAAAATTCAATGTTTGGAGAAAGTCATTTGGCAGAGCTCACTACTTTGGCTGAAATGATGTCTTTATTAAAGTAGGTTTGATCACCATTCATTTCATGGATAACCTATTTCAAGGATAATTAGTTACTACCTAAAAATCTAAGATTAAGGACTGAATCAGCTAGATAATGCTTCTCAATGAAATAAAGTTGCCAAGTAATTATCAGAAACTAAAGGAATCAAATTTTTAGGTTCTTAATAATGAAAAAAAAAAAAAAACCCAGCTACTAAGATAGCAACTTTTAGAAAGTCAAGAGAAATTTCATGATTCTGTGAAGAACTCTCTTATTGGGGAAAAAAAGAGAGGCAAACTGAGTTACCTGATCACCTATTATTTGCTCACTCGGGAAAAAATTATTGGGCCCCTACTGTATTCCCCTCCTGTACGCCAGATCCTGAGGGCACAGCAGGAAGCAAACGGAGCCTCTGCCCTCAGGAAGTAAATATTCCAGTGAAGAAGGCAGAGTAAATCAGTGTATTTCCTAAGACATCAGGTGTGATCAGCAGTGCTAAGAAGAAAAACAAGGGACAGGAAAGATGGAGAGGAAGAGACACAATGGGGAGTAGAACAAGGGAAGTGTTACTACTCCAGAGCAGAAGGGGAAGGCCTCCCTCATAAGGCAACACTGAAGTGAAGACCTGGAGGAGTGAGGAGTCAGGTGGATTATCTGGAGGAACAGCACTGGGCGAGGAGGGAACGACAAGTACAAAGACCCAGAGACAGGGTATATCTGGCTGCAAGGAGGCCAGGGCCGGGGCAAACTGACCACATTAGGTAAGGCTTGGGCTCAACTTAAAACCTGTCTTTAGAAGAAGCCCTGGAAAATTTCAAGCAAGCATCAAGAACAGTCAGTAGGGAAAAGATCAAACAGTGCAAGGGTGGAAGGTGGGACATCACTGATGAAGTTACTACAACAATGTAGGCAAGAAAGGTGCTTGAACTCTAGAAACAGCAGTGGGAATGGCAAGAGGTGTTCAGATTCCAGATATATGTCAAGGAAGAAATGACAAATTCTGCAGAGGGACCAGATCTAGGTGTATGTAAAAGACAGAAATCAAGGATGACTCTAAGCATTCTGCGTGATCAACAAACAACTAGAAGAATGAAGGTACTACCTACCGGGAGAGGGAAGACTGTAGAAAGAACAGAGCCGAAGTGAAGGACTGGGGTTGAGACACGCTTTGCTGGAAACATCAACTGTCACCCAAGTGACAAGGTCAAATGGATGGTGAATAAATGCAAGTTTGCAGTTCGGGTGACACATGTGTACCGGAATCACAAATCCAGGAGGTGTCATCAAATTGATGGTATTTAAGACCACAAACAGAATGATGTCTCATGAGGACCTTGGTCAGTCCTGGGGTTCTACTCCTTTCAAATGAAAGAGGAATTAGCCAAGGAGAGTTTGTGAGTTGGGCACTATGCTAAGATATCAAATCTTCAGGGATCTAATGCCAAAGGCACTGTTTTCTAATTTTAAAAGAGCTTTCTCCAACTCTAATCAGAAAAGTAAGAATAGCTGATGTGAGAATTAAGCACTGAGCAGACATCCAGCATATCTCACTTAATAAATATTAATGTCCTTTCTTCTTTTCACCCCAACACTAAGGAATTCTGACATCTTCACTCTTCGTCCCTACATCTGAAACTTCATCATCTCAGCCACTCAGAACACCATGCTACAGACTCAAGTTTAATGCTGCACAGGGCAATGGACTGATCAGTCAACAGACTAAAGACAGCGGTCCTACATATACAGGGATTAGTCACATGTCAGTCAGAATTAAAAGTGAAGATACGTCAGTGCCAATCCATCACCACTATTAGATACAAACAATCAACATCATTTCATGTGCCGGGGAGGGAGGGGCAAAACACTGTTCTCTCTATAAATCCCACTCAGATCAGGCACAGTATCATCTAAAGGGATTGTTAGAACACATACTTTCAAGTCCTAGTCCAGAGCTAAAGGATGGGTATGCAAGATCCTAGGTGACCCGTTTGCACATTACACTTTGAGAAGTACTGCTCTGAACCCATCAGCTTTAGCAAATTATTAGATTATATCTATCTCACCGAAAGAGTCAAAGCCTTTTGGTACAAATTCTTCCTATCCTCAGTCAGCTAGCTAAGAAACAGTCACAGAATCTCCTAAGATGCTCTGGATCCTGCTTCCAGCACAGGGCCACTATTTTTAGCTCTTATTTTTTACCAATTTGATTTGTCCAAATAAATTATTTTTCATAAGATTACTAATGTATCATTTTAACCTGTACATAGGTATCATCCAAAATCTTTTCAAACCAATAATCATCAACTTCAAAAAGGCCTTCAAGGACATTTTGTCAAAACTTTCAAATCCAGGAAATCTCTACACAGGTTCATGTTATCATTTTCCAACTCCCAAATTACATATTTGGGAAGTGGCAACTCAAATATTTAAAAATCACTTTCCAGGCTGGAAGTTTCAGAATCCAAACTGCACTTCAACTTTTGGTGGGCCAGCAACAGGCAGAGGGCAGCATAATCTTGTATTCATATAAACTAAAAGAAGACATTTAATAGCAATGGCAAAGGATTTTTGTTTAGATTTCATTTTAAAGTTCTTAATCAAAGCAATTACTGCCATCTACAAACCAATACCCTAATTACCATCTCCTCCATGGCCTTATTTACCGCTCTAATGAAGTGCCAAGTTATGGTATTTAAGAGAGCTATCAAAATTCACAGATACTTATTTGCCTTCAAAAACAAAAACAAATAAATAAAAAATAACTTCAAAAAGTAAAAAAGGCATCAGGCTTTATATTATTCTATCAATGAACTAACTCAAAAGAAAACAAATCATTGATTTCTACTTTAATTGATTCTTGCCCAAGAATCACAAAAATGAAAAAAACTATAATCAAAAAGAAATAAATAAAACTATATGATATCATTGGTAAGTTTTCTATCAATATTTCAACCTACAGATTGATCATTTGTAATATTTAATAAAAAGTCAGTGTAGCACCACTAATTTTTCAGTTATGTATTATGTAAAGTGAGACTTCCATATTTTAAATGCAATTACAATCTTATATGACTGAAATTCTTCAATTTATAATACTTTTAACATTGGAAAATTTCCTCAAAGCAGAAAATGCTTTCAGATTAGTCACTTCTTCATAGTAACTAATGAATGAAAGTTTAAAAAAAGTGATGCTCTTTTTCCTAAAGCAAAATACTAAATTTAATATTTAATGTTTTGGATATGCCTGGGTGGCATAGTCAGTTAAGAATCTCACTCTTGGGACGCCTGGGTGGCTCAGTTGGTTAAGCGGCTGCCTTCGGCTCAGGTCATGATCCCAGTGTCCTGGGATCGAGTCCCACATCGGGCTCCTTGCTCGGCAGGGGGCCTGCTTCTCCCTCTGCCTCTGCCTGCCTCTCTGTCTGCCTGTGCTCGCTCTCTCTCTAACTAATAAATAAATAAAATCTTAAAAAAAAAAAAAAGAATCTCACTCTTGGGGGCACCTGGGTGGCTCGGTTGGTTAAGCGGCTGCCTTCAGCTCAGGTCATGATCCCGGAGTCCTGGGATCGAGCCCCGCATTGGGCTCTCTGCTCCACAGGGAGCCTGCTTCCTCCTCTCTCTCTCTGCCTGCCTCTGCCTACTTGTGATGTGTCAAATAAATAAAATCTTTAAAAAAAAAAAAAAGAATCTCACTCTTGGGGCACCTGGGTGGTTCAGTGCATTAAAGCCTCTGCCTTCGGCTCAGGTCATGATCCCAGGGTCCTGGGATCGAGCCCCACATCAGGCTCTCTGCTCTGCAGGGAGCCTGCTTCCTCTTCTCTCTCTTTCTCTCTCTGCCTGCCTCTCTGCCTACTTGTGATCTCTGTCAAATAAATAAATAAAATCTTAAAAAAAAAAAAAATAAAGAATCTGACTCTTGGTTTCAGCTCCGGTTGTGATCTCAGGGTGGTGAGATTGCGCCCTACGTCAGGCTCTGTGCTCAGCACAGAGTCTGCTTAAGAGTCTTTCTTTCCTTCTCCCTCTGCCCTTCCTGCTTGTACATGCACTCTCTCTCTCTTTCAAATAAATACATAAATCTTTAATAAAAATTTGATGTTTTGTTCTTGCTTTCCCAGGTGATCTGATAATATACTGCATTTAAAAGTGTGATGGGGCGCCTGGGTGGCTCCGTGCGTTAAAGCCTCTGTCTTCGGCTCAGGTCATGATCCCAGGGTCCTGGGATCGAGCCCCACATCGGGATCTCTGCTCGGCAAGGAGCCTGCTTCCTCCCTCTCTCTCTCTGCCTGCCTCTCTGCCTACTTGTGATCTCTGTCTGTCAAATAAATAACTAAATAAATAAAAGTGTTATGAAAAAACAGAGTTCAGACTATATGCTCTTCAGAATCTTACAAAACAAAAGGGCAAATGTCTATAACAAAGGACAATAAAAGGACAGGAAATATAAAGAACTATTCTATCAAATGATTTGTCAAAACTATTCAGAAATGTTAGTCTTTCTCAATGTAATCTTTGTACACCATGACATGATCAGAAGAAGTACATGACAGAGCACTTTATTGTAATACTCCAAACACTAAACATTAAGCAACTGAACACACAGTTCAGTTCAAAAAAGCACAAAGCAACGTGACCTGCCTTACCTTCTCAACAGGGAGAAGCATCCGCAGCACTCGGACTGCAAACAGTGAAATGCTGACAAAGGCCATTCGGTGATGCACCAGCACGACCTCTGGCTGGTCCAAGCTCACTCCGCTTTTGTGGTAGCACATGGTATCTCCCAGGGACCCCAACACCATGAGCAGTTTTTCTTTCTGCAGACATTTAAACACGAAACAGGAAAAAAAAATTTTCAGGGATCCAGTATGGAAAATTTCACAGAGAATAATTTAAAATATTATGACTAAAGAACAAAAACCAAAACAAAAATGTATTCCTCCCTATAAGAATAACCTACACCAGGATGCCAGGGTGGCTCAGTCAGTTAAACATCTGCCTTCAGCTCAGGTCATGATCCCAGGGTCCTGGGATCGAGTCCTGCATAGGGCTCCTTGCTCAGCGGGGAGTCTGCTTCTCCCCCTGCCTGCCACTCCCCCTAGTTGTATTTGCTCTCTCGCCCTCTCTCTCTCTGACAAATGAATAAATAAATAAAATCTTAAAAAAAAGAATAACCCATACCTACTGAAGTAATTTAAAGCAGTACAAATGCAAACAAAGCACACCTAAAGTTTTTTCAAACAATATTTCTAACTAATAATGAATAAAAATAAACAAAATACCAAAGCTAAATGAAACATAAATTGCTCCTGGTTTCTAGTGCTTAATTATTCTAACTTCAAAAATCGGCATGTGGGGCGCCTGGGTGGCTCAGTCATTAAGCATCTACCTTTGGCTCAGGTCATGATCCCAGGGTCCTAGGATCCAGCCCCATACTGGGCTCTCTCCCAGCAGGAGGCCTGCTCCTCCCTCTCCCATTCTGCCTGCTTGTGTTTCCTCTCTGTCAAATGAATGAATAAAATCTTTAAAAAAAAATGGCATGCAAACTCTCATGAGGTACTTATGAGGCTTACTATATGGTTAACACAGTGGCAGGTATAATGGGGGAAAATGCATTAGTACAAGAGACATCCTTGAACTCAAACTGATCCTAAAATCACAAAAGAAATGAAACAGGGAAAGTCAGATCATTATAAAACAATTACATATAAAATTGTATGAACTCTCCATGTAAAAAGATTGTTTCAAGGCAAATGTCTGCCATCATATATTTATAGGTAACTAAGTACTTAACTAGAAGTTACATCCTTTAAATTGAAAGGCATACATAAAATACCAATAGAAAACTACAACATAGTTAACGTGCAAATCATAACAATACAGACCAAAATACATCTTACATATGCCGACATGCCCCCTGTAAACAAGCTGGTAAAAGGACAGCATCTATAAGATAGTAGAACAAACAAGCACTGGAGATCTTACACTCACCTTTCCACTGAGAATACAGGAAAATAAAAATAGGAAATAACCTGTAAACTAAGGATAAAAATGTATGCCACAGGTTTTTTATTCAAGGATAAATATATTAGAAGCAAAACTAAAAGGTATAAGGCCTTAAAAAAATTATATAAAGGATCAAAGCCACAATAAGATATAGTTTCACATCCATTAGGATGGCTATTACAAAAATAATGGAAAACTGCAAGTGTTGGCAAAGATGCAGAGAAACTGGGACCTCTGTGCATTGCTGATGAATAAGTAAAATGGTCAAGTCACTATGGAAACAGTATGGCAGCTCCTCAAAAAATTAAACATGAAAATACTATATGATCCAGCAAATTCACTTTTGGGTAATATATCTATGAGAACTGAAAGCAGGGACTCAAATGCATACATGTACACCACTGTTCATAGAACAGTATTCACAATGGCCAAAAGGTGGAAATGTGTCTGTCAATAGATGAACAGATAAACGAAATGTGGTATGCCGCATATATGTACGGTGAAATATTATTCAGCCTTAAAAAATAATAAAATTCTTAACAAAAAAAAAGTACCGAAATTCTGACACATGACATAACATGGATGAGCCTTGAAAATATTATGCAAAGTAAAATAAGCCAGATACAGAAAGACTGATATTTTGTGATTCATTGCACTTACATGAGGTACCTACAACAGTCAAACTCATAAAGAAAAACATACAATCGTAGCTGCCAGGGTCTGGGGAAAAGAGTTACCGTCTGGGGTACAGTGTTTCAGTTTGAGATAATGGAAAAGTTTTGGAGATAAACAGTGTGATTGTACAACAAAGTGAATGTACTTAATGACACTGAATTATATACTCAAAAAGAGTTAAAATGGTAAATTTTATGTTATATATATTCTAACACATACACAAAACACAAATTACATAGATGAGAAAACACTATTTACATGGATCATTTGACAGTGTTGATTTTTAAAACAAACACAAAATTAAAATTATGATACTTTCCAAATCATTGCAGAAGTAAAAAAGAAGAAAAAATATTCTATACAGTAAAAAAAATTTTAAGAGGAAACAAAAGAAATAGCAAAAATTTTTGAGAGAAGACCACGCATAACTATGCTATAAAAAGTTTAAATTTTCCTCTAAATGTGATTTCATGTTAAAGGAAAAAACAAAATAATTGACACATAAAAAGACACCTTCATCTTTGTGCATAAAAGGCTAAAAATTAAATATGTAGTGAAATATGAATAAAAAAATCTATGAAATAAGAATAACAAATAATTCAGGGGAAAAAATTAGATAAAGGGGGTCATGTTCTCTTGAGGAAATGCATAATTAAGAGTAAAGACCCAATATGAGTTGAGTCTGTGAGATCTGAATAACATACAATATCAAGCAAAACCTGTCCATGAAACAAAGATGGTCATACAGGATTTAACCCAGTCATTTTTAACTTAATTCATAAACAAGAAGAAACACTTCTTCTTGGCAAAAACCATTTACTTAACCAAAAAGAAAACTTCAAAATATATTTAAAGGTATCTTATCTAATCCAAAGAAAATAAAATTAAAAATTAATAAAATTTAAACCAGAAGCCATTATATTAATAACTACCAGTCTGATGACAACAAACTAAAAACACAGAGACCATCTCACAATTTTGACATGCAATGCTTCAACAAAGCACCTCTCCATTAAATTAATGCTTTTATACGCCTACAAACAACGTTTCTGCTATTCAATATTAACTTAATTTAAAATCTCAGAATTATAGCGCTTTTTCTTTTTTTTTTCTTTTTTCTTTTTTTTAAGATTTTATTTATTTATTTGATAGACAGAGATCACACAAGCAGGCAGAGAGGCAGGCAGAGAGGGGAGGGGAGAAGCAGGCTCCCTGACGAGCAGAGAGCCCGATGCGGGACTCGATCCCAGGATGCTGGGATCATGACCCGAGCCGAAGGCAGCGGCTTAACCCACTGAGCCACCCAGGCGTCCCTATAGCGCTTTTTCTAAAAATCTATTTATTTGTGAAACTATTTCAAGTAACCTTAATAATTCCAATGATACGTTGAGTGCTTCTCAAAATAGTATAAAAAGAAAGTACTATGAAGAATCAGGCTTGCAATTTTCACCATTTCTTCTAAGAAAAAAAAAAAAAGTTTGTTTAAATGTTTTAAGAAAAGAAAGGACTGAAAAGCAACAGAAACGGGTCCACGGTTTTAATTCTTTAGCTAAAAATGTTCAAAATGCTGTGAAGTAGTTGATGGAGAGGGTAAGGAAGGCCAGTTTTCAGAGGATATTTATAGCTTTTACAAAAGAAAGTACAGAATTAAACAGAGTAGCAAAATATTCCAAATGCTCTCAATAAGACAGAATTTACAGGGTAAACACAACTTCTCCACTATCTGCACATTACAAAATAGGTAGTAGATCCTGTGAAATCTCTGAAATAGGTAACTGGATCGGGCTCTGCCCACCCCCTACCCCCACCGCATGCTTCCAACCCCACACTCCGTCCTTCCTCCGTCCTTCCTTCCCCCCTTCCTTTCCTGTGCAAACCTCCCCAGGCACTCTCCTGAGGAAGAGGAAGCCCATCTTGCCTTCAGAATGGAGGCCAAACTACTCATCACCAGGCAGCACACCCTACAGCCCAGTGTCTCTCCCACATCCCCCACCTTAAGCTCTGTGCGGTATTGCTTGCGTGCCCCCACCAGACCTCCCTGTCACCACCACTATCCTGTCATTCCCTTCCTCTCTGCCAGATAAAACCCTACCTTCACTGCTTAGCCAAATCATACTTATAAGACTCAGCTCAGTAATGATTTACAAAAAGGGCCCCCCACCCCGAGATTCTAAGATGGGAGTGTTGTCAAGGCATCCTTGGCAATAAAACATGATTGAAAACCTAGGCTCTAAAATGACCCTGAAAAAGAAAACTGAGCCTCCATTTCTTCATCTGTAACATGTGTTATCTGCCTTAGAGGGCCGTGATGATTCAGTGACTTCATAAACCTGAGTGCTTAAACAGGGACCACCACAGAGTGAGTGCTATCCTTAAACAACTCTTTAACTGTTATTCCTGTATGCTTACCTTGGTTTTACTGGTGTCACAGCGGAAGTGTCTATCTTCCACAAGAGTGAAAAGAGCTGCCTTTTATTCATCCTGCACCCCCAGTGCCTAGCATATAATGGGCAATCAAGAAATGTTTAGTGAACTAAAATAACCATCTCTGAACCGATGGCAGCAGCAGGGGAGGCCTATGCTAATTAGAGATTCCACTCACCCAATTATAAATTCACAGTCGGCTTCACTTACCCTCACTGAGCCCTTACTGGGTACAAAGCCCTTCTTTCTAGATGCGTTCACAGTGCTCTCAGCCCCACTTGAACTCCAACCAGCAATTCTTCAACATGCCTGAATAGCTAAGTTACCCACTCACAGCAGGTCAGATGGGAATGTGGAAGCAATGAGTCATAAAGGAGAAAAGACTGTTTTTCATGACACTGCAATGACAGGAGCAAGGAGAGGAGAAGGGCAAAGCGTGAACAAATGGCAGGGGCCTGGAGTTATCTGGCATGAGGTAAAGATCCTCACTTCTTGAACCTAACTTACCACTTGAATGAAGTTAAAACAGACTTGATTTCAACAGGAAGCAAAGAAGGGATGTCATACTTTAGGTCAACCTAACTTTTATAAGTGCTTAGCAAATTTATCTTAACAAAACATAAGTTCAGTAAAAATTTTTTTCTTTTATTTACTTCAAAGGAAATAAAAACATCCAATGCAGGAGATGGGGGGCAGTGCTTTTGACTATGCTTACACAAACTGAATTATGGAGCTCCAGACATGACTGTTACTAACACTATTGGGAAAAGTCTAGAGATTTTATTACATATCCTCAGGTGTCTACATTCTGAATTGGTGGTAACACATTATTTTGTTCCCTTAATGACTCAACAAAAATACCGCTTCCATCTTTCTTTTTAAACTCGATAAAAGTAGGGACATTAAGAATTCTATTGTTTGCTTCTATTAATATATACCGAAAGGCATGAGATTTTTTCCTTAAGAGGCATTCATTCTTTTAAACAAGTAAAAGTAAATCAAATATAATTTTAAGCAGTACTGTTTTATTTAACATTTCTATCATACCAATTGGCACTTCTACAACAGATTTAACCTTTAAAGTAAAAATAATTCCTTGAATCATAAAAGATCAGCAGCCAAAAGTTAAAAGTGAATGACTAACTTACAGATAAATGTTCTGGCCAAGAAAATTCAAGTTAATTTAAGAAGCAACTGATAAAACATTCTTCACACTTCTAAGAAAAAAATCACTTGTTGAAAACCTTCAATATG
>ML105134.1:30325-43517 GCA_003697995.1 Taxidea taxus jeffersonii | reverse complement strand
CTTCCCTCTCTCTCTCTCTGCCTGCCTTTCTGCCTACTTGTGATCTCTCTCTGTCAAATAAATAAATAAAATCTTTTTTAAAAAAGGTTAAAAAATAGAAGTGCTGCTAAAAATAAAAGCACAGGCCTTCATGTGGACATATGTCTTCAGTACTTAAGTTTTGGGGTCATATGGTAATTATGTTTGTTTGAAGAACTGCCAAATTGTTATCCAACACACTATCATTTTATTTTCTTACCAGCAATATATGTGGGTTCTAATTTCTCCACATCTTAACAACACTTATTATGTGACTTTTAAAACAGCCATCCTAGTGGGTATGAAATAATATCTTATTGTGGTTTAACTTATTTTATGTATACATATATATAGAGTATTTTATTTTAATGTAATCAGAAATATAATTTTAGAAAGGAATTGAGTAATTTATGAGCCATCCTATTTCCCACTCCTTCCCCTAGTTTGTACAAGGAAATATGCTATACTTTTGCAGTAGGTATATTTCATTTAAATTTTATGTAGAATCACGTTCTTGTTCTATTGGGCAAACACTTTAAACAATCTTTATATTGAATCCATTTATGACTCATCATTGAACTAAAAATTATTTTGTTGACGTTCTTCAAGTAAGGGACATTTGTATAAATTTGTGTTTAGGAAATGCCTTTAGTGCTCTCATTTACCTTCTCATTGGACTGCAAAGTATCTTCGTGGGTGTTATCTTCTGCATGGTGTAGGGAGTAGTGGAAAGAGCAAAGAATTTATAACCAACATATAAGGCTGTGTCTGAATGGTAGTTTTATCTCTTTCCAGGGTACTACTTGATTGGAGGGAAACTAAATTTTAGTTTTCTCATTTGTAAATAATGAAAATAGTACTTCATGGGATTATTAGATTTTGAACCCTAATTTGGTGCTTCACATGCACCTAATATATATGTAAATTTTATTCATTTTTTTTTTTTAAGATTTATTTATTTGTCAGAGAGATCACAAACAGGAGGAGCAGCAGGCGGAGGGAGAAGCAGGCTCCCTACTGAGCAAGGACCCCAGTGCAGGACTCCATGCCAGGACCTTGTGATCATGACCTGAGTTGAAGGGAAATGCTTAACCCACTGAGCCACCCAGGCATCCCATATATACTATTTCTGTTATCCCTAATGTTAATGATAGTGAATTTAAGAAGACACAATACAACTTTTAAGGCTATTATTCTAAAGACCATTAACAAGATGTTAAATTATATTTATATACAAGCACACACATATACATATATATATATATGTATACATATAAACATATACTTTAAAATACTTTCAGTCTTGGGGCACCTGGTTGACTCAGTCTGTAGAGCATGTGATGCTTAATCTTGGGGTATGAATTGGAGCCTAGTGTCTAGAAAAGTGTCCAAACTTAGTTAAGAGGTTCCTCTATCTCAAAACTAAAAGTATTTAAAAAAATTTTTTTTAAGTAAACTCTACCCCCAATGTGGGGCTCGAATATTGACTACATCAAAATCTTTAAATGACCACATACAAAAGTAATAGATGTTTGAAAAATATTTGCAAAACAGCGCAAGGCACAGTTACTTTTGTTAATGAAGAAAAGATACAGGTCGACCAGAAAAGGAGAAACTAAAAATGATTGAAACATCAGGCAAAAGGTTATGAAGAAGCAATCCACAGAATATGGAATGTCCATAGAATTGTATGAATTAAGTACTCAAACTCACTAGTAGGAAATAAAAGTTAAAGTAACAATGAGTATCATAATATCTGTCAGACTGCAAAAATGAAAAAAAACTATCTATAGTAGCTATTGTGCCAGGCTCACACACACTGCTAGGGAATATGTAAATTGGTAGAGCCTTTTTGAAAAACAGTCCTATGGTGTCCTTTAATATTCAAGTACTAAACCTTTTAACCCAATAGGGCCACTCCAAATAATGAGAAAAATGCGCCTATAAATAAGGATATGTATTTAAGGATGGTTACAATACCATTGTTTATAGTAGCAAGGGGAGAAAAGCCTGGAAATGAATAGTTGACTAAGTCTTAGTAACTGAGGTAGTTTGTAACCATTGAGAAGAATGAGTTAGAGATGTGCTAGTTGATTTTTAGGGATTTCTTTTAGGTATTGTGGAATAAGAGAAACTAAGAGGGGGAAGAGTCTATAAGATGACCACATGTGGTAAAACAGTGGCAGACCCTGTATGTTTATTTATATATTTTTTTATAAATTATTAAGCATGAAGACATTTATGGAAGAATACATAAACATAGGTTATACTGCAGAGTAGAGAGAATAAATAAAGCAAAATGGAAGAAGTGGTGTATGTGATAAGAAAACATTTATTGGGGCACCTGGATGGCTCAGTGGGTTAAGCCTCTGCCTTAGGCTCAGGGTCCTGGGATGGAGCCCCGCATTGGGCTTCTCTGATTGGCAGGGAGCCTGCTTCCCCACCCCTCTCTCTGCCTGCCTCTCTGCCTACTTGTGATCTCTCTCTCTCTCTCTGTGTCAAATAAATAAAATCTTTTTTTTAAAAAAAGAAAGAAAAAGAAAACATTTATTCATTAACATAATATAGATGTATATATTAAAAAAGGAAAAACATATAGAAAGTAAATGTATATTGTCACAAAGATGGTCAAGATTTGTTTTTAAGAAAAAAATTTTTAATTCACATATGGAACCTCATGTATGATAAAAATTCCATAGTTCACACTCAGGGAAGAAAAGTTTTCATGTTAAAACCTGATATAGAATATTCCAAAGAAATAAGAAATTTTTAAAGTTGATTTTTAAAAAATTGAATATTGATTTTAGTTGTCTATAATACAGCTTTGCCTTATATTTTAGGAAGCTGCAGATGATGAACATAAAAACAGCCTTCTTCCTCAGATTATTCAGTGTTTTGCGTGTCCAAATTGCTTCCTTCTTTTTAGCAGCAAGGATGGGTGTTTGAAGCATATGTCTGGAAAGAATCATTTCCGTCAGAATTTTAAACTGGGTGGTATGTTAATACTCTCTTCTCAAAATTATTGAACTACTTTAATCTTTGCTGATTTACCATACTTCTTAGATAATTCTTGAGAAAACTTAGCCTCACATTAGATTGAAAACATGAAAGTAAAAGGTGGTCTTAATTTTTATTTTTCAAGAAAAATTCTCAAGAAAAATTTCAAGAAAAATTTTATTTTTCAAGAAAATGGTCTGCACCTAATAGTAAGGTTTATTTACTTTGAGGAATGAAGAGAAACTTGGGAAGAAAATACTTATTTAGGATGATGTTTTTGTATATCCGTAATATCTGGGAAGTTGGGTGTTACTCTGCATTTAAGACTCAGATTTTGAGCATGAGTTCAGCATCTTTTGACTTAGGCTAGAAAATTACTTCCCTTAGATTTTTATCATATAAATAACAGTCTTTTACTAATGCCAGCCAATACTGAGAAAAGCAAATGAGAGGAAGGTTGGGTTGCTGTCTACTCAAATCTTTGCAAGTTATATTTTATTTTTTTCTTTCAGATGACCAGGGAATAGCACATCCAATATTATTTCCATCTTTTGCAAAGAAACTTCTGATCTCTCTGTGCAAAGATGTCCCATTTCAAGTTAAATGTGTGGCCTGCCACCAGACACTACGCTCCCACATGGAGCTCACTGCCCATTTCAGGTTTGTATAGGTTTAGACTGGCTATAAGGGAATCCTGCCCAATAATCTTTACCAGAGAGAAGATTCAACAAATATTTTTCTATTCCATGTTTCTTTGCTTTTTAAAAATTAGAATGTACATTAGTCTGGAAATTAATCAAATTTAGCATAATGAGAGAAGTTAAAGGTGTGGAAAAAGTGGATATGTTGATATTGCTGTGAATGTAAAAAGAATTAATGGTTCTGTGTGTATTTTTTTCTGTGTGCTGTGTGAGTAGTTTGTATATTGGGGGAGGAGTGGGTTAAAATAGAACCTTGACTTTAAGTCAGCCAGAATGGAAAGTATCATATACATATGAAAGATTAAGTTTCTTTGAAAGGCCAAATTTACCAAATAATCATTGGCTTTACAATGGAAATTATCAAGCAATGTATAATCCCCCATGTACCTTTCACCTGCTTTAGTAATAATCAACACATGGCAATTGTGTTTCCTTTATATTGTCACCCCCTGCAAATTATTATTTCAAAGTAAGTCATGTCATTCTATCTGTAAATACTTCAATATGTAACTATAAATGATAGGGACTCTTTTTTTTTAGTCCTGTAATACTGTTATCACACCTTAAAAAACTAGTATTTTTAATAGCATCAAAAACTAGTTGGTTATCAAATTTCCCTTATTATCTCATGAAGTTTTACATTTTACATTTGATTTGTTGGAATCATGATCCAAACAAAATCTGTACATATATTCTCTTTAGGTGCTATATCTTTTAGGTCTCTTTTTTTCCTGTTATACCATTTTTTTTTTAAAGATTTTATTTATTCCCTTGACATACAGAGATCAGAAGTAGGCAGAGAGGCAGGCAGAGAGAGAGAGAGGAGGAAGCAGGCTCCCTGCCAAGCAGAGAGCCCGATGCGTGACTCAATCCCAGGACTCTGAGATCACAACCCAAGTCGAAGGCAGAGGTTTAACCCACTGAGCCACCCAGGCGCCCCCTTCTTTTTCTATATAAACATTTAAAGTTATAAATTGGCCTCTAAGCATTGCTTTACCCTCAGATTTTGATAAGTTGTTTTCATTTTCATTCATTTAAAAAAATTTTATCTTTTACCTTTTAATTTCTTCTTTGACCCATAGGTTTATTAGAAATTTGTTGCTTAGGGACGCCTGGGTGGCTCAGTTGGTTAAGCGGCTGCCTTCGGCTCAGGTCATGATCCCAGTGTCCTGGGATCGAGCCCCACATCGGGCTCCTTGCTCGGCAGGGAGCCTGCTTCTCCCTCTGCCTCTGCATGCCACTCTGTCTGCCTGTGCTCGCTCCCTCTCTCTCTCTCTCTGACAAATAAATAAATAAAATCTTTAAAAAAAAAAATTTTGTTGCTTAATCTCTAAAGAGTTAGAGATTCATTTTCCAAATATTTGTGTGAATTTTTTTAATCTTTTAATTTTAGTTTTACTATTCTGTATGTGGATTAGAAACAGAATACAGGTAATACTCAAGTATTTTGAGATGAAATTATTCTATTATCTGCATTTTTATTGAAAAATACCTTCTAGTGTTTTATGTATGTATTGTTTAAAATTCCTGTAAAAAGCAGAGTTACTGTATTTAGAAGTACTGATGAAAGAGTTTTTTTTTTTAATCCTATTTAGAGTTCGTTGTCGAAATGCTGGTCCTGTAGCTATAGCTGAAAAGAGCATTGCCCAAGTTGCAGAAAAATTCCTATTACGAGGTTATTGTCCAAATTGCAACCAAGTCTTTATGGATGAAACCAGTACCCGAAATCACAAGCAGAATTCAGGGCACAGAGTCCGAGTCATTACCTCAATGGAAGAATCAGTCTTACTTTATTGCCACAGCAGTGAAGGGAACAAACCCTCTTCTGACTTGCATCTATTGCTAGATCATTCAAAATTTTCATCACTTAAAAGAACTATGTCTATTCAAGAATCAAGCTCACAAGATTGTACCACAGTTCCAAAAAAGAAGATAAATTTAGAAAGTAGAAGCCATGAAGGTATGGTTAGTGTTCAGAAAGAACAGTCAGTTGTAAAAACTTGGTTTTGTGAATGTCATCAACAATTCCCAAGTGAAGATGCAGTGGAAAAGCATGTTTTCTCAGCAAACACAATGTGTTATAAGTGTGTGGTCTGTGGAAAGGTGTGTGAAGATTCAGGGGTCATCCGTTTACATATGAGCCGGATTCATGGAGGGGCACATTTAAATAACTTTCTTTTCTGGTGTCGGACATGCAAAAAGGAGTTAACAAGAAAAGAGACTATCATGGCACATGTGACTGAATTTCATAATGGACACAGATATTTTTATGAGACCGATGAAGTAGAAGGTGAAACTTTGCCATCATCTTCTGCAACAATGGTGAGTAATGTGACTGCTAAGAATCCTTCAACTATTACTATTATTGATCATTCTCCAGCAAACAGTCCTCCAAGGGGTAAATGGCAATGCCGAATTTGTGAAGATATGTTTGATTCCCAAGAATGTGTAAAACAGCATTGCATGTCTTTAGCAAGTCACCAGTTTCATAGATACAGCTGTGCCCATTGCAAAAAGACTTTTCACAAGGTAGAAACACTATACCGCCATTGCCAAGATGAGCATAACAATGAAATAAAGGTTAAGTACTTCTGTGGGCTTTGTGATCTTATCTTTAATGTGGAAGAAGCATTTTTAAGTCATTATAAGGAGCACCACAGCATAGATTATGTGTTTCTGCCTGAAAAAGCTGAAACTTCAATTAAAACTGAGAATGATTTTCCAGTAATAGAGACCAGTAATTTGTTAACCTGTGGTTGCCGTGAGAGTTACATCTGTAAAGTCAACAGAAAGGAAGATTATAGTAGATGTCTCCAAATCATGTTGGATAAAGGTAAACTGTGGTTTCGCTGCAGCTTGTGTTCAGCAACAGCACAGAGCATAGCTGATATTAATACTCATATCCATCAAATGCACAGAGAAGAAAACAGTGAGGAGGAAGAGGAGCAGCAGTATGTGATCAAGTGTGGCACCTGCACTAAAGCATTTCATGATCCTGAGAGTGCTCAGCAGCACTTCCATAGAAAACATTGCTTTTTACGGAAACCCAGTGTGGCTCACTTTGGATCTGAGAAAACAAGCCTGTACAAGTTTGCTGCCAGTACCTCACGTACAGAGAGAAAACTGAAACAGACAGTAAGCTATCCAAAAAACTCAGACATGGAGAAAGGAGGTGAGAATGACCTAAGCTGTCAGAATATAGGTATGGCTTTACAACTCTAATGTCTATGCAAATTTCACATGTTGGTAGAGAAACATACATGTACTGTAGCCATCATTTTTGTGAAAGCTAATAATGGTTCAGTTTTGAAGTAAGAAACATGGTAGGATGATCAGTTAATTACTGTGGTGTGTACACATTTTATGGATGTGATTCGTAAACATTAATAAATATTCTTATTTAAATATTCAACTAAACTTAAGGGGACAGAGAGTATATATTAGCTTTTTTTTCTTTTTTTTTTTTTTGGTAAAATTGTATTTATTTGACAGAGAGACAGTGGGAGAGGGACCACAAGCAGGGAGAGTGGGAGAGGGAGAAAAGCAGGCCTCCTGCCAAGCAGGGAGCCAGATGGAAGGCTTGATCCCAGGACCCTGGGATCATGACCTGAGCCAAAGGCAGACACTTAACTGACTGAGCCACCTAAGCACCCCAAGTATTTATTAGCTTTAAACAATATGTGTTCAAGATAACATTTTCTTTCATAAAATGCATGGGAATATTGAGAGATGAAGGAAATTGATAGTCTTTCTGAAAGTCAGATTTGAAAGTTATCCTGAACATTTAGTTTCTTTTTATCATTTAGATTTAGGTTCATTAAAAAGATAAATCAAGTGAATTCTTTTTGTTTCTATTTTGACTTTATTCATTTGTTGTTGGCTAATTCTTTTTTATTTTTAAAAATTTCTATTTCACTGTAGTTCACATATTAGTTTCAGGTGTACAGTATTAATGATTCACCAGTTCTATATAGCAGTCAGTGCTTACTATGATAAAGCGCACTCTTTTTTTTTTTAAGATTTTATTTATTTGACAGACAGAGATCACAAGTAGAGAGGCAGGCAGAGAAAGGGGGGAAGCAGGCTCCCTGCTGAGCAGAGAGCCCAATGTGGGGCTTGATCCCAGGACCCTGAGATCATGACCTGAGCCAAAAGGAGAGGCTTACCCCACTGAGCCACCCAGGCACCCCAATAAAGTGTACTCTTAAGCCCTTCACCTATTTTATCCATTCCCTCAAACACCTCCCCTCTGGTAATCACCAGTTCTCTATATTTAAGAATCTGTTTTTTTGTTTTGTTTAAGATTTTATGTATTTATTTAACAGAGACACAGTGAGAGAGGGAACATAAGCAGAGGAAGTGGGAGAGGGAGAAGCAGGCTTCCTGCGGAGCAGGAAGTCTGATGCGGGCTGGATCCCAGGACTCTGGGATCATGACCTGAGCTGGAGGCAGACACTTAATGACTGAGCCACCCAGGTGCCCCAAGAATCTGGTTTTTTGTTTGTCTTTTTTTTCCTTTATATCTTAAATTCCACATAAGTGAATCCTATGGTATTTGTTTTTCTAACATTATACCCTCTAGATCCATCCGTGTTGTTGAAAGTGGCAAGATTTCATTCCTTTTTATGGCTGAGTAATATTCTCTTTACACACACACACACACACACACACACATACACACACATATAATGCACATACATACCATATCTTCTTTATCCATTCATCAGTGGACACTTGGGTTGTGTCCATAATTTGGGTTTTTAAATAATGCTGCATTTAACAAAGGGATGTGTATATCTTTTTGAATTTATATTTTTGTATTCTTTGGGTAACTACCGAGGAGTAGAATTACTGGATTATATGGTAACTCTATTTTTAATTTTTCAAGGAATCTCCATATTGTTTTCCACAGTGGCTGTACCAGTTTGCATTCCCACCCACAGTGTATAAGAATTCCTTTTCCTCCACATCATATTTTGGCCTTATTCTATGAGAAATCTTAACGATCACTTCAGAATTTGTACATTTTTTTAGGATTTTCTTGGAAGCAAAACTATTACTTAGAGTTTAATGGCAATTAGAGTTACAGTGGTGTCTGGGTGGGTAGGTGGGTTAGGCCTTGGTCCCAGGGTCCTGGGATCAAGCCTTGAGTCTGGGCTCCCTGCTCAGAGGAATCTGCTTCTCCCTCTCCCTCTGCCTGCTGTTTCCCCTGCTTGTGCTGTCTATCTCTCTCTCAAATAAATAAATAAAATATTTTTTAAAAGAAGAAGAAGAGTTACAAGTGATAGCAAGAAACCAGGGAGAAAATTGGGGTATAGATTCCTTTGTACTTACTCTAGACTTTACTTCTTGCACCAGGTGATAAGACTAAGTAAGTCCAGAAGAGTATAATGTTTTTATTTCATTTAGAAGTATAATTGTAAGTGTATATTCTTTTAAATAAATATTAGGTTCTTGTAAATTATACAATATATAGTGGGGAAAACGGGGATATATGAAAATTTTGGCCAAAATATATTTTTTAAGGATTTATTTATTTTAGAAAATGAGAGCACACGATGAGCGGGATGGGCAGAGAGAGAGGGAGAAAGAGAAAGTTAAGTAAACTCCATGCTGAGCACAGAGCCCGACTTGGGGCTTGATCTCATGACTCTGAGATCATGACTGTAGCCAAAACCAACAGTCGGATACTTAAGCTGTGCCACCCAGGACCCCTAAAATTTTTTTATTAACTGTTTTTATGAACTACTGAGTTTATACAGCCTTGCTGTATGTGTAGATCTCAGTAGCATCGTTAGTTGTGACATACTTTATGTAAGGAATGATTATATGACCTACTACTGACCCATTCAGCTCTACTTCAAACAGTAAAGCAGTGGTCACACTGTTTTTATGTTTTTTTGTGCTTTTGTTTTTCCAGTTACTTTTTGGGAAATTATGTTGATCTGTGTTTGGTAGATGATTGTATTGTGGTATCTAAATCTACAGTTACTAAGAATTTTTTTTAAAAAGTTTTTAAGTAATTTCTACACCCCGTAGGGCTCAAATTCACAACCCTGAGATTAAGAGTCACATGCTCTACCAGCTGAGCTAGCCAGGGGCCCCTACAATTACTAAGAATATTAAGAAAACATAAAAGAAGATGGGTGGCTTAGAAATGGGAGGGGATAACAGTAGTGTATTTGAGGGAGTCTCTGTTAAGGCAGAGTAAAACCTAGTCATTTTAAAAAATAATTTAAAATATTAAGGTGTGCATTGCTAACCAGTTGAAACTTCAAGGCCTTATCAAAATAGAAAAGTATGAAGGAAGTGAAAGGGCTGGAGAACAAGAGTTAGAAAATGGTGGAAGAGAAAAGAACCTGAGAGATCCAAGACAAAAAAGATCTGTTTATGGTGGGAAGTGCTAGTGTGCTACCAGGACCTCTTATGCACCACTTTATGGTAGCAGGGTTTTCGGTTATTTCATTTTTGTTCTCTAGGGTTTTTAACATAGCTAACAGATTACTAATAAATCGGTCTAGATTGGGAAGAGTACAAACTTATGGCCGGGGCGGCTGGGGAGGAGACATTATTTAGACAACCTTGAAATTTTATTTTGATAGATGGTACAAGTTTTTGGTCATTTAGTCTCAAAGCTTTGTCTTTTAGTCCTTCCAATACATTATTTTTTTAAGATTTTATTTATTCATTTATTTATTTATCAGAGAGAGAGACAGACAGACAGACAGAGGGAGCAAGCAGGGGAGCAGCAGGCAGAGTTAAAAGCCCCTGCTGAGCAAGGAGCCTCTTGCAGGACTCTGTCCCAGGACTCTCGGATTGTGACCTGAGCCGAAGGGAGATACTTAACTGACTGAGCCACCCAAGCGCCTCTCCAGTACATTATTTTTATTTTTAAAAGATTTTATTTATTTGATAGAGACACAGTGAGAGAAGAAACACAAGCAGGGAGAGGGAGAAACAGGCTCCCTGCTGAGCAGGGAGCCCAATGCAGGGCTTGATCCCAGGACCCTGGGATCATGATCTGAACCAAAGACAGACACTTAATGACTGAGCCACCCAAGCGCCCCAAGAAGACATGTTTTAGGCAATACTCATGTGTATGGGCAAAAAACTTGAGGACTGTATTTGTGACTGATTGTATAACAGGTTATTTTCGTTTTTGTTCTATGGAAAGGGTAAAGCATTCCAACAAAGGATTTTAATACAGATTTTTTTTTACACCCATGCTGTTAATTGCTAAATGTGATAGTCTGATCTTGACACTGAATAAATATGTCTTTTTAAAAAAATTAGAGAAAGAAAGGCAGGCTTTAGGGTCCGTGGCATTTATATATAGAAAGAATAATAAAATTTTTGAGATGTTCAGAATACTTTTTATCTGGTGTTAGTATACCATGTCATGTATAAGTTTGGACTTCATGAAAAGGTTTAAAAATTAATAATGTTCAAGATTAACATTTTTGTATATTCTCTAATATCTTTTAAACTTAAGCAATTAAAATGTTTTTAGCTAATCCTTAACAAATTCAGGTTAATGTTTCTCTCTTCTCAGATGAAGAAGTCGTTGAGCTTCCAGATTTGGATTATCTACGAACCATGACTCATATAGTCTTTGTAGACTTTGATAACTGGTCAAACTTTTTTGGTCATCTACCAGGGCATCTTAACCAAGGAACATTTATTTGGGGTTTTCAAGGTATGGTTGATAAGGAAAACATTTGAGATGATACCCTCTCCTCTTTTTTCCTTTAGAGTATGTTTCCCATTAAAAGGACTGCTCTTGAACCTTCTTGATTAGAACATACAGATATAGTTAGAATATTGTCACTTTGCATTATAGCTACTCTGCTAGAATATTTTTCTCTTCACATTCCTCTGTGGTCAATGTGAACTCTCTTTGGTGACCTGAAGTTTGTGACTCTATAGATACATATTGAAAAAGCCTTTATCGAACACTGGTAATGTGCCGGGTACTATGCTTGGTATTAATCCATGCTTACTGATTATTATATTTATCTCCTTTTTAAAATATAAGGAAGTATGCTGAGAAGTTTATTTTTTTCCAAAGTATGAAACTAATAAATAGTAGAGTTAGCTTTTGAACTTGATTGGGCCTCATGGCTACAGATCTAGTATGATTTTCGACATGTCATAACTGCCTCTTCAGTTCATCCTTACTGTTCATTCATCTAAATATCTCTTTACAAACTATTGACCAAACAGGAAGAGAGACTTCTTTGATTTACAGGAAGTTGGTATAGTGAACATCCAATAAACTTCATGTTTGATAGGGAACAACATATAAAGAGGAGGATTGAATTTAAGATAGGAATGTGCTGACCTGGATAAAGTTACCCAGTACAGTCTTTTAGTAAATTTAGCTTTGCTGATTGCTCATAATTTCTATCCACTGAGTAGCCCTGACATATTTGTTAAAAAACCATTAATACGGTTTTATAGAATTATAGAATATAGAATTATAGCATGCAGAGACTTCACATACACTACTTTTGATTCTCACTAACATACCTATGTGTTTCCAGATGAATAGGCAGATTGAAGTCATCCAATTTTGCCAAGATTGTAAAGCAACAAAATGGTGATACCCATACTCGAATTGTGTTCTGCATTCTAATCTAATATCTACTCTCTAGAAAAAGTTTTCTCTAATGTGTGTTTTTTTTTTCTATTTTTTTCCTAATGTGTGTTTTTTCATGATTGAGCTTTCAGTTGTATCTAGTGTTCTGTTCTTTTTGTTTGTTTGTTTGACTATCATATATGCCTTTTCTAAAAATAATAGGAGGAAACACCAATTGGAAGCCTCCACACAACTGTAAGATCTATAATTACCTGAATAGGATTGGATGCTTCTTCCTTCATCCTCGTTGTAGTAAAAGAAAAGATGCTGCTGATTTTGCCATCTGCATGCATGTGAGTAATTGTTTTATTCAAAATCTAATGTGAACCTTGGATCCATTTGGAATATCTTTTCTACTTGGATCATAATTACGCTATAGAGCACATTTTGGTGCTGTATTTTTACATAAAACCTTCTGCATCAAGTTCTGCCTATGACTAATGAGGGCAAGGACTCATATCATACTAATTTACTGTTTTTCCCCAATTCCTAGCAGACTGTCAGCTACTCATTGTAGACCCTTAAGAATGATGATCAAGGGGCACCTGGGTGGCTCAGTGGGTTAAAGCCTCTGCCTTCAGCTCGGGTTGTGTTCCCAGGGTCCTGGGATCAAGCCCCGCATCGGGCTCTCTGCTCAGCAGGGAACCTGCTTCTCCCTCTCTCTCTCTGCCTGCCTCTCTGCCTACTTGTGATCTCTGTCTGTCAAATAAATAAATAAAATCTTTAAAAAAAAAAAAAAAGAATGATGATCAAAAGATGACATTATACTGGATGTATGCTAAGATACTTTCACATTTTAACATCTCTGAAATTGGGAGGCACCTTAACAATCACCATT
>ML105134.1:16975-29925 GCA_003697995.1 Taxidea taxus jeffersonii | reverse complement strand
TTGTAGAGCTGTCTCACAACCCTGAGGTCATGACCTGAGCCGAAATCAAGAGTTGGACCCTTAACCAACTGAGCAATTCAGGCACCCCTTAAGTTTTTTATTTATTTAAGTAATCTCTATACCCAACATGGGGCTCTAACTCATGACTCCAAGGCCAAGAGTCACATGCTCTACTGACTGAGCAGCCAGGTGCCCCCTCTGCAAACTTGTTAGCTGCTGCTTATGTTTTACCATAAGACATTTCCTTTTCCATTTATCAGTGCTGAGATTGAGTTATGCAAATTACCTTGCTTACCCTCTCTCTATGGCAAATTTATTTCTTATTTACCCTTAGATTAAGTATGTAGCCCTTATAGCATTCCAAGTTTATGTTTGGCTTTTTTTTTTCTTTCTTGGTGGCACATAAAATATCTGGCATTGATATTGATGGTTACATTTGATTAAACATGGCATATTTCATTTATTTATGAGGAAGATCCTTATATTTTGGTGGGAGCTAGAAAACAAGCTAAATATACCTTTGTCAGGGTGCTTGGCTGGCTCAGTCAGTGGAGCATGTAACACTTGATCTCAGGGTTGAGTTTGAGACCCACACTGGGTATACAGATTCATTTTTTAAAAAGTAATAAAATCTTAAAATAAGTAAATACACCTTTTTAGGTATGTGTTCATTCTGAAATAGATGTAACTTAATTTAAACCTCGAGTACTGATTTCTATCAACACATGTATTTTATTCCAACTTAGGCTGGCCGTCTAGATGAACAACTACCCAAGCAAATCCCTTTCACCATCCTCTCAGGAGATCAAGGTTTTCTGGAGCTGGAGAATCAATTTAAGAAGACCCAGAGGCCAGCACATATACTAAACCCTCATCATTTAGAGGGAGATATGATGTGTGCCTTGTTAAATAGCATATCTGATACCACCAAAGGTACGCAGCTGCAGTCACAGTGCAAACCGCCCAAGAGGAGGAGACTTCACTGCTGAAAGAAACCAATAAACTGCTGTCCACTAGTGAACTATTGGCTGCTCACTAAAGCATCGTGCTCTCATACTTCTCTCTTACTTATTTTTTTCCTTTTCTCTTATTCTTTAGGGTTTAGAATTTTTTGGAGCCTTTTCTGACCTATTAGATAAAATCTGTATTCATGTATATAAAATATATGTTTGTGATTTGAAATACATTAGTGCCATTTTGCAAAGCTCAGAATCCAGATTTTTCACAGCTTGTAAAATACCAAGCTCATCTTCACTTTTTCAGAAAGCTAATTGCTTTTAGGTGAAACTAGGAAGCAATAAATAATAATATGGCAAAAAAAAAAAAGACAATTTTAAGAGGTTGACAGGGACAAAAATGAAGCCCTGAGAGATCTTTAATTCTTTGGAAGGAATAGGTATCTCCTGTCCTATTGCCAGGGTTTACACTCTCTTCTCTGACTTTCTGATATTGCTCAGTGAAAGGATATGCTTATGTTCAGTTTCACTAACAAGTATTTAAGAAAGGATGTAATTCTAGGGATTCAGATGAGTTTTTTTCATAATTTCTGAAATAAATGTGGGTAGAAGAAAAGAACAAATTTTTAAGTATCCTCATGGTTTGCAGCCATGGCTAAGATTTGGAGATATTGAGGAATGACATCAATGAAAATCTATTTTTGGCATTTTTGCTACATGCTCTGAGTTTTCCAACTCTCCTCCTAGCTTTTTTTTCTTTCAGCATTTTTGGAGCCACAATTTGATTGAAAACCCATTCTGAAGAATTTCACTCTCACCACTGAATTACAGTAGATGAATTTACTTCTGTAAAATTAGAGCTCATTAATCTACTAGGCCAACTCTGCTCTTTAAAGGAAAATTGACTCTGTTTTGCATATTTATATCATGCCTTAGTACTGAATTTTATCTTCCTATTCTGTAATTTTTGTTGTCATCTATTTGCTTATCTTTGGTTGTTGCTTTTTATTTTTTAATCCCTTTTTGACATCCTGTCCCCCGTCCTTAACAACATCTACTTAATATCCTGTAAAATACTTAAATTTTTATCTTTGCCACCCAAGGCCAACCCTTTTTTCCTTCTCCTATGCTGCTCCTTTAAGGAACATCTCTTTTGTAATTGTCACTGTGAAACCCATTATGGATTTGCTTCTCTTACCAACTTTATTTGGAATGAGAGCTGCATATAAGTAGGTCTGCATGGGTACATTAGAGTTGGAGGTAAGATATAGGTTATTGTTACATACTGAGTGTTCCCCTCTGAGTATCCCTGTGCACTAGGTGTTTTTTGAATTATTCATTCATATTCAGTGCTCCTTGGAATTTATTGCTTTTGGGGGACACCTGTGTACCTTATTCTGAATTTTTGTGAAATGTAGAGGTTGTATAGCTCATAAAGAGGGGCATGGGCTTTGGGTTCAAGGCTAACTTTGCTGCTTCTTCACTGTGTAATTTCAGGCAAGTTAGTCAACTTTTCTGACCCTCATCTTTGATATCTATAAAGTTGTAAGAATTAGTGATATGTATAAAGTATCTAGCACAGCATATAAAAGTACTGTGGGTGCTCAATAAGTAGTAGCTATTTTTATTATTACTACCATAAGAAAGTATTCCAAGCCACTACTTTTTTTTTCCTTAGTTTTTCTTTCCAATAGTTTTTATTGTGGTAAAATATACAGAACATAAGATTTACCATCTTAATTAACCATTCTGAAGTATGTACTTCAGTGGTGTTACCTACATTTACATTTTGTGCAGCTATCACCATAATCCATTTTCAGAGCTCTTTCCATCTTGCAAAACTGAAACTTTATATCCATTAAACAGTAATTCTCCACTACCCTTTTCCCAACGCCTGGAAAAACACCATTCTATAGAAATTTGACTAAGTGCTTCATACAGATGAGATCATACAGCACTTATCTCTATTTTGCTTATCCCTTTATCCATTGATGGATACTTGGCATTATACCCATGTTTTTAGCTATTGTGAATAATGCTGCTATGAATATAGGTGTATAAATATCTCTTCGAGACCCTGCTTTTATATCTTTTGAGTATATACCGAGAAGTGGAATAGCTGGATCATAAGCTAGTTCTATTTTTAATTTTTGAGGAATTTCCATACTGTTTTCCATAGCGACTGTATCATTTTACATCCCTACCAAGAGTATACAAGGGTTCCAGCAAAGATGTAGAAAAACATTTTGCTAACACTTATTATTTTCTAGGTTTTGTTTGTTTGTTTTAAGATTTTGTTTTGGTTTTTTTGACAGAGAGAGACACAGCGAGAGAGGGAACAGAAGCAGGGGGAGTGGGAGAGGGAGAAGCAGGCTTCCCACTGAAACCCAATGCGGGGATCCCAGGACTGTGGGATCATGACCTGAGCAGAAGGCAAACACTTAACAACTGAGGCACCCAGGCGCCCCTGTTTTGTTTGTTTTTGATGATAGCCATCCTAATGGGTATGAAGTGGTATCTCATTGTGGTTTTCATTTCCCTGATGATTAGTGATATTGAGCATCTTTTCATATGCTGTAGCCACTACATTTCTTAAAGTAATGAGAATTATCAAAACTAAGTGGCCAGAGATGTGTACAGTCCTTAAATCATGATATTTCATTTGCATCTAGATTTAAAGATGCTTCTGTAACTAATTCTAAAATTCAAAAAAATAAGTCTTATTGAATCACAGTATGTTCAGATTCATTTTAAGACATTTTTTTTTTTCCTTTATGGAAGACTTAAAGACATCAGATTGCCGGGGCGCCTGGATGGCTCAGTGGGTTAAGCCTCTGCTTCGGCTCGGGTCATGATCTCAGGGTCCAGGGATCGAGCCCCACATCTGGCTTTCTGCTCTGCAGGGAGTTTGCTTCCCCCTCTCTCTGTCTCGCTCTGCCTACTTGTGATCTCTCTCTCTCTCTCTGTCAAATAAATAAATGAAATCTTAAAAAAAAACAAACAAACACATTAGATTGCCAGTAATGAACTTTGTAACGAGAAAATCAAAGAACAGTCCTTGGATGACTTTATTCCATCACCTTTCCTAACAAATGGCTTTGTAAATAGTAGAATAATAGTGTTTTTTTAGAAATGATGCTTGATATATTTTGGTACTTAGAAGATTTCTCAATGTCCACAAATACACATTGTTACTCTATGAATGCCAGAATAACTCCTTCGTTTTAGCTTATTAGCACAGTGTTCCTATCTTCAGATTTGACAACCAGTTTCCTAAAGCTGTATGGTTTGGAGTGTTAATCAATGGACCTTTTTGAGAATCTGACAAAAACTTCCTATGCTTCTTTCCTCAAAAATGAACATGTATATACAATATCACATGCAACTTGTGGTCTCAAGGCTCCTAGTTACCAATCATGCCACAAAACTCTCTTTATGATATTATGAAAGTTCATTCTGTAAGTAACATTCAGTGAGAAGTTCTCTTACATTAATCATTGATTTAGAGACAGTCTGCTGATTTTCCAGTTTTTTTTAAATCTACATGGCATAGACAAATGATAGATGTTTGAACCTCTTGTTTCTTTTTTTTAAAAATTTTTTTAAAGATTTTATTTATTTGTCAGAGAGAGCGCTTGCCCAAGCAGGGGGAGCAGCAGGCAGAGGGAGAAGCAGGCTCCCCACCGAGCAAGGAGCTAGACGCAGGACTCAATCCCCGCACTCTGGGATCACGATCCGAGCCGAGGGCAGATGCTTAACAGACTGAGCCACCCAGGCATCCCTGAACCTCTTATTTCTTTCTAACCTCTTATTTCTTATTTCTTTCTAAAATTTCAGAAATTTTCCATTATTAGGACCAGAAAGTGATATTAAACTGGTGCTTCCTATATAAACAAGGAAGAATCACTGAGTATCAGTGATTATGTGATACCTTATTTTTAGTCATTGCCAGTTTTTCAGTTAATTGAAGGTTTTTTCAGGAGGTGTTTATCTCAGTAAAGATAAAGAGATTCAGAGTGGCTGATTCTATATATGAATGTCCAGTCAGTTGGCCATAAGGTATTACTTTTTTGCTTGGCATGGAGGGAACAGCTAAGTAGCTTTACTACTAGTGCTTTTTTTAGATCTCTGACTTAGGATAAACCATTTACTTTTTTTTTTCTTTTTTTTTTTTTAATTAATTTATTTATTTGAGAGAGAGACAGTGAGAGAGAGCATGAGAGGCTAGAAGGTCAGAGGGAGAAGCAGACTCCCCGTGGAGCTGGGAGCCCGATGTGGGACTCAATCCCGGGATTCCAGGATCATGACCTGAGCTGAAGGCAGCTGCCCAACCAACTGAGCCACCCAGGTGCCCTAAACCATTTACTTTTTGCAGCAAAGTAAGCCTTCAGACTGAGTTTGAGATTGAGTGTGTCATGGCTTTTGCCATATAAAAATTCTTTCTCCTCCTAAGGATCAGGATTCCAGTACCAGCATTTTTATTACAGCTATGATAAATGTATAAATACCTGTAGAGATACATCTATTAATTTGTCCTTAACTTATACCTTTGGCTCCCTTATCCTTCATTACTTCTGTTTTATAGTGTACTTCTCCCTGTTTTAAAACTTGTCAAGATGCTTTCTAGTATCCTTTGTAGTAATTCTAATCAGGAGCCAGGTAGACTTTCTCTTTTTTGGATCTTTTATATTTTATTCA
Organism: Taxidea taxus jeffersonii; assembly: GCA_003697995.1. Lineage (NCBI taxonomy): Eukaryota > Metazoa > Chordata > Mammalia > Carnivora > Mustelidae > Taxidea > Taxidea taxus. The sequence goes on along the minus strand of ML105134.1, from coordinate 24,271 downwards.
CAAATATATATGTTCATTCTAACTCAAGAGTCATATTCCAAAGATGTGGATATAATTTGTCACTTAAAATGTTTTAAAGAAGAGAGGTGCCCAAGTGGCTCAGTTGGTTGAACTACCAACTCCTGGTTTTGGTTCAGGCCATAATCTCAGGATCATGGAATCCAGCCCCAAGTTGGCCCCTCACTAAGTATGGAGTCTGCTTGTCTGTCTCCTTCCCTTCTGTTCCTACCCCTAACCCCTGCATGCTCTCACACCCTCTCTCCCTCCCTTTCTTTCATAAATAAAATCTTACAATATTTTAAAGATGAGACAGGGGGTTGCTCCTGGGTGGCTCAGTTGGTTAAGCATCCAGCTCAATTTCAGCTCAGGTCTTGATCTCAGGGTCATGATTTTAGGCCCTGGGTTGGGCTCCAGGTTGGGCGTGAAGCCTACTTTTAAAAAGATCAAAAAATAAAAAAAAATCAAAAAATCAAAAAATAAAAGGGAACCTTTTTTTTAAAGAGAGGGAAGGGGGAGGGGCAGAGAGAGAGAGAAAATCTAAAGCAGACTCCATTCCCAGCGCTGAGATGGAGGCGAGGCAGAACTCCCATCTCGCAACCCTGAGATCATGATGTGAGCCAAAATCAAGAGTCAGACCCTTAACCGACTGAGCCACCTAGACTCCCCAAAAGGGAACTAATCTTTATTGAAGGCCTATAATGTGCCAGCCACTATGCTAGCTACTTTTTATATTTGTAGTATTTGAAGATGTTTAAAAACATGTTTAAAGAATAACTTTCACATGTTATTTCTCTCTTCAACACTTTGAGGTAGGATGTGTTAGGTTATCCCATTTCATAGATGAGGGAGCAGAGGTCCAGAAAGGTTAAAATAAGTTATCTGCAAGTATTTTTCTTTTTATCAGTATTTTCTGCTAAGGCTGAGGCTTTTACTGACAAAAATGTCTGATTTTATGATGTAGAGATGTGAATCATTGATTCTAAACATTTCCTTGAGAAATATGAGAGACCTTTTGCTGCAGTGTAATAACATTGCAGAGTTTGTGTAAAGATACCAAATATAAGAACTGGGGTTTTGTTTGTTTGTTTTGTTTGTTTGTTTGTTTGTTTAAATAACATTTAAAAAAAGATGCATGGGAGGGGCAGAAAATAAAAAGATTTTATTATGGGTTCTGATATTGCTGATTCTATATTAAACATAGGTAAGGAAAGTGATCAGCACAATGAAGTAAATTCTGTTTCATCTCATAATTAAAGAAGCCCCCATCTCAGCCCCACTTTTCTGTGACTGAATTTCTACATTACCATTTTTTATTAGATCATTGATGACAATTGCTTACATAAAAAATTCTTTGGGTGCTTAAATACAACAGAACTTAGCCAGATCTTGTAACTTAGTTGAAGAACGTTGACTTGATTTATGTAAAATAGTCTTTCTAAAAACACAGTTTTGTTTGTTTTTTAAAAGTTGCTTATATTCTGTAGTAGTTAAACATCTTCCTTGCAGCTTTATGTAAAGTGTTAACTTACCTAGAATATTTTTTCTTTGGTATTGCAAGGATGAACTTGAACAGAGGCTATTATAAGTTAGTGAATTCAAACTGAAAACAGGTTTTACTATGCTTTAAGACAATATTTATTTGTTTATTTGTTTGTTTATTTTGACATGACAAGACCTAGGACTTCGTCATATCTCTTTACTGTATGTCTTCATTTTGGAATGAATGGGTGGAAGGAAGCCTTAAGTATGGCTGGTATCCGTAGAGCCATACCAATTACCCAAATTTTTAAAGCCATCTTTAATAGCGAATATAAAAGATTACCTATGCTATGAAAATATGGCTGATTGAAGTAGCATCATGCTCTGTCCAGGAGGCATTATATAAAATAATTGTTGAACTTAATTTTAAAAGTCTGTCTGCCTGTTGTTTCTTCAGCCTGTTAATGATACTATCTATAGGTTGTCACTTTGGGCACCATCCTAAAAATCTATATGATATGATTCTTTTTAAAGTAATGAAAATAGGAAAGAATATTCATGATTTTCTCTGCTCTACAGGGGAGTACTGTTTGAGGGAAAGGAAACCTTTTCTTAATTTTTGCAACTGAAAATCAAGCTGATCTTTGTGATTCAAACCTACAGTTTTGCCTTAGGCCTTGTATGCAGTGATGAATTGTTTAGTCCAGTTAAGACATGCTGCTTTTGACTGGCACTAACTTTGAATTGTAATAACAGAAACCTTGGGTACTTTCTCTTTATTCCTAATGTTTTAAGGCTTAATTTGTTGTTCTTCAAATTGTCAGCGCAATGTTTTATTTCCCTAAAACATTGCTTGAAACACTTGAATTCATAGGTTTATATAACATTATAAAAAACAAATTAAAAAAAACAAAAAGGCAAAAAGATGACTTACAACAAATTTTTGCAGTAAGAAATAGAAGCGAAATATAGTGGTTTTCATTTATAAACACTTAAAAAATCTTTAATTAAATGTATATTTGAATTTTTACATGTTTTCCACAGAATCAAATATGTCCATATAACTTATATTCAGTTATTTAAACCCTGATTCATTCACTATGATGTATATATTGGTTTAAATGTAGTTAAAGTGATAAATCCAATATTTGGTCACTGATTCAAATTTTTAAGTGACTTTCTGAATACCTGGTCAGTCAATGTTGTTTTTATAGACTTAGGTCTTTCAATATGAAAGTATATAAGATTTCAGGTGAGTGAGTTTGTGCCATGAAGAGGCATTGCTAATTTAAACCTGTGGTCTCTATAGCAATGAATGCATGATTTTCAAAATAAGAGTTTAATCTTACCGTTAATAAAAATCTTTAAGATGATTTCATGCAAATTAAACTTCGGAATTTATTTGCTAGATTTAGACAAGCATACTAGCTTTTCTTAATTTCCAGTTTTTTTAAATAATAGAATTTTGAATTTCAACAACAGTGTGCTAAAATGAATTTTTTATATAGTTTGAATATAGAGATAAAATTGAATTGACTTATTTTATTAGCTTCCCCCCACCTTGTTTTAAGTAGCATTTGGTAAGCATTTTTAAAAAGCAAACCTATAAGGAAAGTGGTATAATACTAATGAATTATAATTAGTAAGCTTGGGTATGGAAGAAGTCATCAAAAATAATATTGTTTGAGAATAAGTAAGTTAGGGCACAATAACTTTTTCAGAAATACATTTGCATTTATTGATTCTGCCTTACAGAATGTGACAGTGATGATAACCTGGGTATAAAAAACACTTCAATAGAAGAAGAATTGAGATCCACAGAAGGTAACCTAATGAAGTTAATCCTTTTTCTCTTTGATTATATCTGTGTGTTTTTTAATTGCTCCCTGTCTTGCCTCTTCACCAGCTCTTCATCTTCACCTACTCCCTCTTACCCCAGAATTTCAAAAACATTGTTTCCTTGTTTAAAGGAGAGTTTGCATTTTCTCATATAAGATGAGTTAGAGGCAAAAGCCTAAAATATTTTCTGACCCTTTCCAGAAAAAGTTTGCAAAACCTGGGCTAGTAGAAGGTTTTGGTTTCCAAATTTTTCTTTATTTTGACTAGTATTAAATTAAGAATATTAAAAGTTAAGCAGTAGAATTATGAAAACAAGCACTTACATGTGAATATTAATGGACTGTTTCTGTAAATTAATTTTTTTGTTCCTTCTTAAAGGAAAAGCTATTTTCTTCCAAAGGTTAAAAAGAACTTTTGTCTAAACCTCACATCAAGTCATTTCCTGGCTGTACCACTATTTGATTATGTTGTATGCCCATTTATTCACTTTGGTTTTTGTATAACAGACTGTGCTTTTTAATAACCATGGGGGAAAACAAAATGATTTTAGAGACTAGTTTAAGTTTTACTGAGGAATTGAAACCATTATACTGGCACCTTTAACCTTAAAGAACAACAGTAGAAGCCTTAATACACACACATTCCAATAATGTATTTGTTGTTGGAGTTTTGAGAGTGGGAATGTGGAGACTAGAAAATAGGGAGGAAAATGTAGCTTAACAAGCATAGACAAAATGGCCCAGCTGATTCGTTTTCTGTGTATTTGCTTGATCTCTCACATAATGCAATTAGTTTAATTAAGAGCATACTAAAGCCTTGTGCTATTAGGAATTTGGGGATTTGAATCTGGCAGTGAAATTTATTCATCCATTCAATGAAGTAGAAAACTAACCTTTCTTTCTTATAGCCAAAATTCAGTGGTTAAATAAAGTTGGCAGTGAATCTGCAGCCTAATTGGAAGCAAGTTTTTTGACCAACTTGTTTTCCCAACATGGTTTTTCAAGATCTAGCTCACTGCTTAGCAGCCACATAATGATGAGTTAAACAAGTGAAAGAACTTTTGTGAGTTTAAAAAAAAGGGTGGGGGGCCTGGGTGGCTCCGTTGGTTAAGCATCTGCCTTCCTAAGTGTCTGTCTTCAGCTCAGGCCGTGATCCAAGGGTTGTGGGATCGAGTCCTGTCTTGGGCTGCCTACTGGTCAGGGAGTCTGCTTCACCCTTTGCCTCTCCTCCTGCTCATGCTCACACACTCTCAGTAAATAAAATCTAAATAAATAAATAACCCGCCCCCTAAGTTGTTTATCAAGACCACTAAAAGTTAAATACCATTGAGCATCTAAGTAGTATAGAATTGGCAACTTTGGGACGCCTGGGTGGCTCAGTTGGTTAAGCAGCTGCCTTCGGCTCAGGACATGATCCCAGCATCCTGGATCGAGTCCCACATCGGGCTCCTTGCTTGGCAGGGAGCCTGCTTCTCCCTCTGCCTCCGCCTGCCACTCTGTCTGCCTGTGCTCTCTCTCTCTAACAAATAAATAAATAAAAATATTAAACAAAAAAAAAAAGAATTGGCAACCTTTATTTGCCACTCATGACTAATCCCATGGAAGGTGCCACACAAAATGATAACTTTTAAACAACCACTCTTGGGAAACCTCCACAGTTTTTATGGTTCTTAGCTAACCTAAGAAATCTGAGATAAGTATAATGCAATGTGCACCAGAGTTTCTAACATTTTTTTATCTATGCTTATTTTATGATTTGAAGAGTTTCTACACTTTTGTGATTCTTTAGTTTGGCAAAAGGATTACTATAAAGAATTCAAGAAAAGATTCTCTAAACTTTTAACTAGTTATCATGAGGTAGGAAAAAGCAACTTGAAAAATTAAAGTGTTAGATATGTGCTTTATTTTCAGATGCTTCATATAAATAAGTTTGAGAAACACACAGTGTTCCATGTAAGTTAAGGGATAGGACTCTCCACAGTTCCTCTGCTGCCCTTCTTTTTCCCCTTTCACCCAGTAAGACTAAGACTAGCTCAAATATCATCTCTTAGATTGAACCATAGAGAACTGACATTTTATAGACATTTTTGGGTGGTCAGCACTACATTTACCATCTTTAGAAAGAGTTAACTAGTGCATTCTTAAGGCTCCCTCTGTACCACATCAAGTAGATTTAAATTTTTTCTGTTTTATCTCCTTTAGAAGTAAGATTATGTTTGTTGTTGTTTTTATTTCAGTAGCACTTAGCACCTAGTGCTTGGCACTAAATAATTGTTTGTTGAAGAATAAACTTGTAACAAACTCAGAACATGTTAGAGCTACCAGGACCCACCTCTCTATAGCTGAATCAGAGAAATTAAGATAGAGGTGATTTGGTTGGGAGAAAAGTGGGTGATTTTATTGACCCTACAGCATGAAAGCAAAGTGATATTTTAGTCCAAACCTAATAGCAAAACTCAAAAAAGTTTTTTTCTTTTTTTTGCAGTTTTATACCTTTATTTGACAATCAGTGATTAGTTCTCATCCATATTAACTGTCTGTAGATTTCTGAAATTGGTGACAGGTTCATAGGTGACCAGCATATAGAGCTTGTTTGGTGAATCTTATCCTCGTTATGTTTTCTGGACAACCGCACATGGATACGGTATGGAACATTCCTTATTCCTTTGGCCCAGACATCTTTGTTGAGCCGGGTGTCGATGTGCACATCTGGAGTTCCCATCTCCTTCATAGCAAATTTCTGGATCTCTTTGAGTGCCCAGGGGGCACGTTTCTTGAAATGCACTCCGTGGATGCAAATGTGAATGTTGATGGTGTATTCTCTGGTCACTACCTCATCAATGGCAGAACAGCTCTTCTCGCCATCCTTTGCGGGAGCCATTCTGCTGGGCCCTGGTTGGAAAGCTAAATAACTTAAGTCTCTTTTCATTCTTTCCCTTCCCAACACCACACGTAAATGCCTGACAAATGGTAGCAAAAGGCAGGATAAATCTGCTTGTGACTCTTGCCTTGAGGAATGGTTGTTTCCCTTATCTCCCCTCCCCTCCTACCACCATGATTTGTTTCATTCTTTTTTTATTCTCTGTAGACTAATATCAGACTCTGACTATCCATGCCAATCATAAAGATCCTCTGTAATCTACTTTGTATACCAGACAGGGGAAATAGAGGACACATAGTATGGTGATATAGAGTACAGACTTTGGACTCAGACTGTCTTGGTTAAAACTCAGCTCTGCTACTTATGAGTTATGTAATGATGGTCAAGTCATTTAACTTTACCGTGTGTCAGTTTCTTCATTTTAAAAACTTGGAATACTAGTATACCTGTCTTACTAGAATAATCTGGTACATGGCAAACGGTACATGCATGTATTGGCTGCTACTGCTGTTATTGTGAATTTAATCATCATCATTACTATTATTCACTGTTATCTGCATCTAAGGCCTGCTTTGGAGAATGGCTACTTAGAGGTATCGTCACTCAATCCACTAAAAAAGAAAAAAGACCAGCATTATGTGGGTGGTTGCCATTGCAAAACCATCTTTCTATAAATGTCGGTGATTTGCTTTAGAGTTTCTTCAGTTAATAGCAGTCATCATATACTTAATCTTATAAAGAGTAAAACATATTGTTGCCAGTCTAAAGAACAAAGACAGGGTAAGAGAGAAAACTCTAATCGTAAGAAGTCTTCTAAACCTTAAGTAGTTTGCCTCCAGATTCATAATCTTAAAATGATGGGGCATGGGATGCCTGGGTGGCTCAGTTGGTTAAGCAGCTGCCTTCGGCTCGGGTCATGATCCCGGCGTCCTGGGATTGAGTCCCACATCAGGCTCCTTGCTCGGCGGTGAGCCTGCTTCTCCCTCTGCCTCTGCCTGCCACTCTGTCTGCCTGTGCTCGCTCTCTCTAATAAATAAATAAAATCTAAAAAAAAAAAAAATGATGGGGCATGATTCATGTGTAAGTATTCTAATTTCT
>ML105134.1:0-16575 GCA_003697995.1 Taxidea taxus jeffersonii | reverse complement strand
CTCTAGTTCCATCCATGTTGTCGCAAATGGTAAGATTTCATTTCTTTTGATGGCTGCATAGTATTCCATCGTATATATATATACCACATCTTCTTTATCCATTCATCTGTTGATGGACATCTAGGTTCTTTCCATAACTTGGCTATTGTGGACATTGCTGCTATAAACATTCGGGTACACGTGCCCCTTTGGATCACTATGTTTGTATCTTTAGGGTAAATACCCAGTAGTGCAATTGCTGGGTCATAAGGTAGCTCTATTTTCAATTTTTTGAGGAACCTCCATGCTGTTTTCCAGAGTGGTTGCACCAGCTTGCATTCCCACCAACAGTGTAGGAGGGTTCCCCTTTCTCCACATCCTTGCCAGCATCTGTCATTTCCTGACTTGTTCATTTTAGCCATTCTGACTGGTGTGAGGTGGTATCTCATTGTGGTTTTGATTTGTATTTCCCTGATGCCGAGTGATGTGGAGCACTTTTTCATGTGTCTGTTGGCCATCTGGATGTCTTCTTTGCAGAAATGTCTGTTCATGTCCTCTGCCCATTTCTTGATTGGATTATTTGTTCTTTGGGTGTTGAGTTTGCTAAGCTCTTTGTAGATTTTAGATACTAGCCCTTTATCTGATATGTCACCATTATTTCTTAAAATATTCATTCTGTCCCTTTCTTCTTCTTCTGAACTCCCATAATGCATATCTTATTGCATTTGATGGTCTTCCACCAGTCCTTTAACTTCTGCTTGCTTTTTTCCATTTTTCTTTCTTATCTTCAAACTGATAAATTGTCCTGTCTTCAAGTTTGTTGATTCTTTTTTCTTTTTGTTTAAATTTGTTAAACTCCTGTAATGAATTTTTCATTTTAGTTATACTTTTCAGCTCCAGAATTTCTATTTGGTGGCTTTTCATAATTTCTGTCTCTTTATTAATATTCTCATTTTGTTCATGCATTGTTTTCCTGGTTTCCATTAGTTCTTTGTCTGTGGTTTTCTTTAGCTCTTAGAACATATTAAAAAAAAAATTAAAACAGGGGCTCCTGGGTGGCTCAGGAGTGGGTTAAAGCCTCTGCCTTTGGTTGAGGTCATGAGCACAGGATCCTGGGATTGAGCCCCTCATCTGCTCAGCAGGGAGCCTGCTTCCCTTCCTCTCTCCCTGCCTGCCTCTCTGCCTACTTGTGATCTCTGTCAAATAAGTAAATAAAATCTTAAAAAAAAAAAGGGACATATTTAAAACAGTTGTTTTAAAGTCTTTGTCTAATAAGTCCAATGTCTAGGTTTTCTCGGGACCAGTTTAACTCATTTTTTCCCCTTTAAATGGGCCATACTTTCCTATTTCTTTGTATTCTTTGTGTTTTGTTGTTGAAAACTGGGTATGCAAATACTATAGTACCTCTGGAAATCATATTCTCTCTCTTCCCCAGACTGTGGTTTTGTTGAAGGCTACAGTCATCCATTTGTTTAACTTTTCCAAACTATAGTTGACCTTTAAACAGCATGGGGTTGGGACACTGAAGCGCGCGTGTGCGCACACACACACACACGCACACAGAGTCAAAAATTCATATTTACGTTTTAACTTCCCCAAAACTTAATTACTAATAGCCCACTATTAACTAGAAGCCTCCAATAACAAATTGTTTATTAATACATATTTTGTAGGGGCACCTGGGTGGCTCAGCTGATTAAGTGTCCAACTCTTGATTTTGGCTCAGGTCATGAGCCCTGCATTGGATTCTACACTCAGCTCAGAGTCTGTTTGAATTTCTCTTCCTCTGCCCTTCCCCCAGTTCACACATGCTCACTCTTTCTCTCTCTAAAAAATAAATAAACAGTAAGTAAAACAAAAAATAGTAACAGGCATTTAGGTGGCTCAGTTGGTTAAGTGTCTGCATGCAGCTCAGCTCATGATCTTGGAATTGGTCTTGGTGGTCCTTGGAATTGCTCATGGTCCTGGAATTGAGCTCCATGGCAGGCTCTCTGCTTAGTGGAGAGTCTGCCTCTCCCTCTTTCTCTGCCCATCCCCCTACTTGTGCATATGCTTGCTCTCTCTCGCTCTCTCAAATTATTCTTTTAAAAAATAGTCAATACATATTTTGTATGTTATATGTGTTATATATTGTATTCTTACAATAAAATAATCTATAGATAAAAATATTAAGAAAACCATAAGGAAGAGAAAATACATTAAATTTAAATTTAAAGGTTTAAATTTATACATTTATAAACATTTAAAGGTATAAATTTCCCTCTAAGCCAGGGTCAACAGGCTTTTCCTATAAAACCAGGTGGTAAATATTTTAGACTTTGTAGTTCACATTGTCTCTGTTACAGTTACTCAACTGATGCTTATAGTATGAAAACAGCCATACACAACACATAAACAAATGCTTGTGGATATGTCCAATAAAACTTAATTTACAAAAATTGCCTTTGGCCTGGGTTTGGCCCACAGACAAGTTTGTCAGTCCTCTACTTTTACCATGTTCCATGAATTTTCATATCTTGTATTTTTGCTGTTGAAATTGAAAGATATTTCAATTTGAAATACTTTAATTTTCCATGGATTTTCTTCTTTCACCTGTTGGCTCCTTAGGAGTATATTGTGTAGTTTCCAAATATTTGAATGTCTTATTATTCATTTCTAATTTAATTCTGTTATGGTAAGAGAATATACTCTGTAAAACTTTACTCTTTTTTAATTTATTGAGATTTTTAGGGGCCAACATGTAGTCTGTCTTGGTAAACATTACATATGCACTTGAAAAGAATGTTTTCTGTGTTTATTGTGTAGAATACTTTATAAATGTCAATTAGGCCAAGGTGGTTCATATCAAATCTTTATCTGTACTCATTTTTTTAATCTAATTGATCTATCAGGTATTGCAGTAGGGATAATGAATTCTTCATCAGTGATTGTGGATTATATTTCTCTTTAATTCTGTTCATACTTTTATATTTTGAAGTTCTGTTTTTAATTGGAAAATTCTGTTTTATATTTCTGATGTGTCTTCCTAATGAATTGACACATTTATCATTATGAAATGTTATCTCTGGTAACCTTTAATCATGAATTTTTTTTTAAAGATTTTATTTTTGAGAGAGTGAGCATATTTTGAGAGAGTGAGCATTTTGAGAGAGTGAGCATAAGAGGCATTGGGAGAGGGAGAGGTACATTTCTTATAGACACCATGAAGTTTGATCTTACTTTTTGATTTACTCTAACAATCTCTACTTTTAAAGAATGGATTATTTAGTCTCTTAATATTTAATGTAATTTTGTACATGGTTGAATTGTCTGCCATTTTGTTTTCTCTTTGTCCCCCCCTTTTATCTTTTAGTTTCTACTTTCATACCTTCTTTTGGATTATTCTTTTTTTTTTTAATTTTTATTTATTTGACAGAGATCATAAGTAGGGAGAAAGAGAAGCAGGCTCCCCACTGAGCAGAGAGCCCCATGCGGGGCTCGATATGACCGGAGCCGAAGACAGAGGCTTTAACCCACTGAGCCACCCAGGCGCCCCCTTTTGGATTATTATAGTACTATATTTTACTGTATTGTATGTATTTAGTTTTTACTATCTTACTTATTTGTTTATTATTCTTTAAGAGTGAAAGAGAGAGTGGGAGAGAGCACAAGCTGGAGGAGCAGCAGAGGGAGAAGTAGGCTCCCTGCTGAGCAAGGAGCCTAACGTGAGGTTCAATCCCAGGACCCCTGGGATCATGACCTGAGCTGAAGGCAGATTCATAACCTACTGAGCCACTATGCATCCCAGTTTTTACTTTTAATAAGTCTATGGGCTTGGGGCGCCTGGGTGGCTCAGTGGATTAAGCCGCTGCCTTCGGCTTGGGTCATGATCTCAGGGTCCTGGGATCGAGCCTTGCGTCGGGCTTTCTGCTCTGCGGGGAGCCTGCTTTCTCCTCTCTCTGCCTGCCTCTCTGCCTACTTGTGATCTGTCAAATAAATAAATAAAATCTTTAAAAAAAAAAAAAAGTCTGGGCTTTTAGCCCTTTGTGTTAATTTTTATGGTTGCTCTAGATTACACTGTATAGTTTTTGCTTTTTATAGTGTATTGAGTGCTACTATACTCCACTCTATCTAAAATGTAGGAATTTCCGGGACACCTGGGTGGCTCAGTTGGTTAAGCCGCCACCTTCGGCTCAGGTCGTGGTCGTGGGATCCTGGGATGGAGTCCCGCATCGGGCTCCTTGTCCAGCGGGAGCCCGCTTCTCTCTCTGCCTGTGCCTGCCACTCTGCCTGCTTGTGCTCTCTCTCTGACAAATAAATAAATAAAATCTTTAAAAAAATGTAGAAACCTTTCAATACCATAGGTTAGTTTATGTCCTGCCCCCAAGTCTCTCTGCTGTAGTTGCCGTTTGTATTACATCTACATGTATTATAATTCTACCAGAAAATTTTTTTTTTCACTTTAAACAGCGCTGTGAATTTTATTTTATTTATTTTTTAAAGATTTTATTGTATTTATTTGACAGAAAGAGAGATCACAAGTAGGCAGAGAGGCAGGCAGAGAGAGAGGGGGAAGCAGGCTCCCTGCTGAGCAGAGAGCCTGATGCTGGGCTCCATCCCAGGACCATGAGATCATGACCTGAGCCAAAAGCAGAGGCTTAACCCACTGAGCCACCCAGGTGCTCCAGTGCTATGAATTTTAAAGAAAGAAAAGAAAAAGCAGATACCATTTTATATTTATTCACAGCTGCCATTTTCAGTAAACTTTATTCTTTCTAATAGATTAGAGTTTCCCTCTAGTGTCATTTTTCTTCCTTCAGCCAAAAGGATTTTTTTTTAAATTTTTTGATATGTGTTTTGCTAGTGATGAGTACTCTTTTTTGTTTATATGAAGATAAATCTTTATTTTTCCTTGAATTTTGAAGAATGTTTTCTCTAGCTTTAGAATTCTAATTGATGGGACGCTTGGATGGCTCAACTGGTTAGGCGTCTGCCTTTGGCTTGGGTCATGATCCCAGGGTCCTGGGGATCGAGTCCCTCCCAGGGAGCCTGCTTCTCCCTCTGTCTGCCACTTACCCTGCTTGAGCTCTCACACACTCTTGCTCTCTCTCTGGCAAATAAAAAAATAAAACCTTTTTAAAAAAAAGAATTCTAGTTGACAAATATTTTTTCCTTTCGGCACTTTGAAGGTATCATTCCATTGTCTTCTGGCCTCCATTATTTGTCATGAGAAGTCACCATAATTTGTATTATTGTTTCCTTGTATGTAATGTGTCATTTTTTTCTTGTTGCTCCTTTCAGTATTTCTACTTTGTCCTTGGATTTAAGCAGTTCTCAATAATGCCCCTAGATATAGTTATCTTTGTATTTATATCCTACTTGGAGTTTTCTTAGCTCCTTGTAATTATATTCCCCCCAATATTAAAGATGTTTTTAAGTAATATCTATACCCAGCATGAGGCTTGAACTCACAACCCCAAGATTAAGAGTCAAGTGCTCCACTGACTCAGCCAGCCAGGCACCCGTGTTCCCCCAATTTTAGAAATTTCCACCCATTATTTCTTCATAATTTTCTGCCCCACTTGGTCTCTCTTTTCTTTTTTGACTCTAGTTATATATATGTTGGTCTCTTAAATTTATCCGGAGGTTTGTTCATTTTCTTCCTATCTTTTTTTCTCTTTTGGATTATTATTTAAGGTTTATTTATTTGGGAGAGAGAGAACAAATGGAGTAGGGGCAGAGGGACAAGCAGACTCCCCACTGAGCATGGACCCCGATGCAGGGCTCCATCGCAGAACCCTGAGATCAGGACTTGAGCCAAAATCAGATTTAACCAACTGAGCCACCCAGGCGCCCCCTTGTTCATAATTTCTGTTGTTCAACCATCAAGTTTACTAATTTTTTTTTCCCTTCGTTCTCCAGTGTTAAGCTCACTGAGTGAATTTTCCAGTTTAAATATTATATTTCTCAGTTCCAGAATTTTCATTTAGTTGGTTTTTTAAAAACAGATTGATTTCTCTGTTGAGATTTCTTATCCATTCATCCTTAAATCTATGAAAATGTAATTTTTCTAAAATTATTTTCTGCCTGGGCGCCTGTGTGGCTCAGTGGATTAAAGCCTCTGCCTTTGGCTCATTTCATGATTCCAGGGCCCTAGATTGAGCCCCGCATCGGGCTCTCTGCTCAGCGGGGAGCCTGCTTCCTCCTCTGTCTCTGCCTGCCTCTGCCTACTTGTGATTTCTCGCTGTCAAATAAATAAAATCTTTAATAAATAAAAAATAAAATTGTTTTCTGCTAATTCCAACAGCTTGTTAATCTTGGGGGTTAGTTTCAATTGCCTGGTATTCCCCTTGACTGTTTAGTTACATTTCTTTTTCCTTTTTTGATGTATATGGTTGTTGTGGATATACATTACAGATTCTTTTGATTCTGTTATTTTTATCTGAGGAATGTTTTGTGTTTTTTTTTCCAGCAGTTACCTTTCTAGACCTATACTCTAAACTCTGCCTCCTCCACAGCAGGCAACAGCTAAAATTGCTTACTTCTTTTACTTCCCAGCTTTTGTTTTTCATTGAGAATCTTAGATCCTCTCCTTTGTATGCACAGTTCAGAAATCCACTAAGAGTTTGTAGATTTGGAGAATCCTGTCTTCTGTTACTTTGTTGTTTCTTCTGGGACACCTTCCTTTCAAAACCTCCTCTCCCCTAGCTTCACTTTCTAGCAGCTATGACTGATACAGACTCTGTCTATGATGCCTTAAGCCAGAGTTTGGTTTTCTGCATGAAGTTCTATTACCATCCCAAAAGGACGGATGAATGCCCTGACGCAACAAAACCATCAACCTGCACATTGAACCCTGTGCAGTTTGTTTCTTTTGGTGATCAGCTTCTGTCCTGTCTCTACCTAATTTTTGTTGCTCTTCAGTGCCTTAAAATAGTTTATAATTGTTGTATATTGGAGGGTTAATCCAATATAAGTTACTATTATTAGAAGTGGAACTATTTAATTGGTTTTTGTTTTTATCATCTTTTAACTGCCAAATTCAATTCCTAGAAGTTCACTATAGGCAGTATTTTTATATGCATTTCTGCTATTTTATTTTTAGTTTTCTCTTTTGATTCTTTTAATTGGTTTGTAAGTTATATACTTAGTTTCCACGTTTTGTGGTTATATTGGCATTTTACCACTTTTTTTTTAAGATTTTATTTATTTATTTGACTGAGATCACAAGTAGGCAGAGAGGCAGGCAGAGAGAGAGGACGAAGCAGGATCCCTGCTGAGCAGAGAATCCAACTCCGGGGCTCGATCCCAGGACCCTGAGACCATGACCTGAGCCAAAGGCAAAGGCTTTAATCCACTGAGCCACCCAGGTGCCCCTTTACCACATTTTTTATATATAATTTAACGACTTAAGTATACCTACAAAGTGTCTGCCTTTATGCAAAATAAAAGGACTCTAGAATACTTCACTTGATCCTTTTCCCCCCAGTTTACATGCTGGTATTCTCCTGTGTTTAGTTCTATATGTGTATATGTATATTGTATTATGCACACAAAAATTGTACAAAACATCTCACAAAGCTAGTAACCATCCCTCAGGTTAAAGAAATAGGACATCACCAACACATTAATTTGTTAGGGCTCCCATAATTACATGCTACAAACTAGATGGCTTAAAACAACAGAAATTTACTGTCTCATGGTTTTAGAGGTTAGAAAACTGAAGTCAAATTGTCTGTAGGGCCATTTTCCCTCTCCTAGCTTTTAGTTATTAACAGACAATCATATGCACTCCTTGGCTTATAGATGTACCACTCTAATCTTTGCCTGCACAATCATGTGGCCATCTTCTTCTACCTGTGTGTCTGTCTTTACATAGCATTTCTTTCTTATAAGGACACCAGTTGTGTTGGATTAGGGCTCAACCTAGTGACCTCATCTTAAATGGATTACACCTGCAAAGACCCTATGTTCAGATTAGATCACATTCATAGGTACTAGGGATTTGGACGTGTGTTTTGGGGGGAACATAATTCAACCATAACAACCAGTACCTTAGAAGTATCCCCCTTACTCCCTCTTCCAGCTACTTCCCCTACACTCCTTCCCAAATGTCAGTGGCCAATATCCTGTCTTGAAATACTAGTTTAATAGTGCTTGATTTTGAACTTTATTTAAATTGAATCATACAGACTGATCACTGTCCAGAAGAACTTTCTGTCATGATGAAAATATTCTGTATCTGTACCTGGTTGCTAATAGTCATGTATAACTGTTAAGCACTTGAATGTGGCTTAGCTGAAAAACTAAATCTTGAATCTTAATTTTTATTGATTTAAATATAAATAGCCACAGAGTCAGTATCTCTCATATTGGAAAGCACAAGCATGGTCTGTAATCTTTTATTATGTCTGGATGCCTCTTTTTTTTTTTTTTTTTTTTTTTAAGATTCATTTATTTGAGAGAGACCAAGAGAGACAATCCCAGGCAGACTCCATGCTGAGTACGGAGCCCAACATGGGGCTCCATCTTGAGGCCCTGAGATCATGACCTGAGCTGAAACCAAGAGTCGGACACATAATCAGCTGTGCCACCCAGACACCCCGGATGCCTTTTAAACAACATTGTTTTATAGATACATCCAGATGTTAGCATGTAGCTTTGGTTTCTTCATTTCTAATACCTACAAAATTCATCTATTATTTATAGACATTTGCTCTGTACTTTTTGGCTATTGTAGATAATGCTACTATGAACATTCTCATACATATCTCTTAATGAACATATATGCATATTTCTGGGAATATATACCTAGGAGTGGGCTTACTCATGTTCAAGTGTAGTAGGTAATGCCAAATTGTTTTTCAAAATGGTTTTGCCATGTTTTCTTCTTGGTCCCAGTAGTATATGTGAGTTCCCATTGATTTACATTTTCACCAGTCATTTAAATTAGTCTTTAATTTTAGCTAGTGATGGGTATATACAGTTATTTTTTTGTGGTTTTAATTTACGTTTTTCTGATGAATAAGGCTTATTGACCATTATGTCTGTGCCTTTGCAAAATTCTTAAGTTTTCTTTTGGATTTTTTTTAACTGATTTTTGAGGGTTGAAAATTTTTTAGTTCTTTCTGGGTACAAGTTTCGTGTATTCAAATATTTTCTCCCACTGTTTGTCTTGCCTTTTTACTCATTTAAAGGTGTCTTTTAATGGATAAAAGTAATTCTAAAGGATTCCAGATTACCATAGTTTTCCATAATATTTTTAAAAATTCTGTTTAATAAATATTTCCCTACACTAAGGTCATAAAGCTATTCCTTTGTATTATCTTCTAGAAACTGGTACCACAGTCTTAATTATTATAGCTTTATAAATAAGTTTTCGTATTTTTTACAAGTCTTATCATCTTGGTTTTTTTTTTTTTTTTTGCTAAGAGCATCTTGGCTTTTCTTTGTATTTCCTCATCCCTAGGATTCATCTTAGGGCAACTCCTGACCTAGAATCTAGCTTTAACTTAACACACAGTGTATACTAGCCTGTAGTATTTTAAATTACAGAAACATAACACAGTGTCCCAGCTGAGAGGAAGGTGTAGCTGCATCTTAGAGAGATCACTGGTACCTGTGAACCAAGGAGCCTCTGAGAGACTTTGGACTGGATGGGATGAAATAAATCTGGTGTGAGAAGCTGAAGGCCAGGAAATGGAGAAACACTTGTAAACCCAGAATGTCTTTCTTGTTTACTATTGTATTCCTTTGCCTGGTATACAGTGGGCATGCAATAAATATTTGTTAAATGAATGCATATATTATATGCTTCTCAAAACATTATATAGCTATGAGTTTCACTCTTTACCTGAGATACTAGAAAGCTTGAAAAGAAATTTTTAATGCCTATGAGATTTTGGCATTTCATGCTTTTGCCTCTATGTTTCTATTTTAAACCTTAAATGCATTGCCTTAAATGATTGTCAGTGATATCAAAAGTTTGTTGACTTTTGTCCCTAACCGGAAATAACTTGCAAGTTCCTTAGAAGCTCATATTATAATTCAATCTGAGGTTATATCCAGATTCTCATTATTTTGAAACACTCAAATTTTATGAAGAAACTGCCAAGTCATCCCAGGTTTCTCAAATTTGTATTTCCTTCCTTTCTTGAAAAGACAGATGTAGTTGATGAGATTTGCATAAAGCACATGTTTATTAGTTTTCTGCCCTAAATATTAAAATTCTGTTTTGTTAATGCAGATGTGGAATTAGAAGAAGCTATTAGAAGAAGTCTTGAGGAAATGTAATTGTAAAGTTATTACCACACAACATCAAGTGGCCTTCAAGAGACTCAGGATAATGAATTCTTGAGTTTGTTTTCTAAAGGAGACCAGAAATCTGTTGGTACAAATGTATTTGGAAACATGGTTTTTTGCTTTTGCATCTGATACTTGCTTTGTATTTTTGTGCTGTTTTGCAAAATGTACAGAAGAATAGAATACATGTTAATGCAGATACAAATCATGTATTCTAATATAGTTATCACAGTTTTCTAGTTAACTTTGAATTTATATATTTAGGTTAAAAGAACTAAAAAATAGAGAGGCTCTTGACTATTGTTTATATGTTTCCCAAATAGCATTAGTTGTTTAATTTTATTTGTACTGTACAGATGATTCTAGTTTATTTTTTTAGGAGTGAAAATGAATATAAATAAAGATGTCATAGCTCAGTTTTTCTGTAAATTCTGTTTCTTATGTGGCACTAATATAGAATACCTTTGAGATCTTTGTTTATGATTATTAGAAGAGAGTAATGGAAACTGATCATGGAAACATTAAAAACTTTTACTGGGCAATGTTCTTTGTGGGTTTCACTCAGCTGTATTGTCCTGCTGTAACTGGACCACCACATTGCTGGAATTAAAAACAAAACAAAAACCCCTAATTTCTTTGAAATTATTGAAACCTTTTCCATTCCTTTTACCTGCTTAGGCTTTCATGTCGCATGTATTATCTATAGTTTAAAGGGAATGATGTCAAAATGTTCGCATAGAATTAAATGTATTTTTAATAACATTCGTCTTTTTTTATATATATTTGTGTAAACATAATATTCTTCCAAAAAATAATGCTGATGGATTACTCAGGAGTAATCTTCCTTAACCTTTAAAATTTTTATTTCATTGGAAGTGTCTTCATTTTAATTACTAATTAAACTGTCAGCTTCCTACATTTGGTATTACACATTTAATTTTTAAATGGTCAGGCTCCATTGTGAAGAATAGAAAACATTGCATAAAAAGAAGACGAAGAAGGGCATGTCATACTATCTTTGTGCATGTGCACAAAGTCTTCCCTAAAGATTTTAAGTAGTAATTATATACTGGACTTAAATTTTTCTATAAATATAAATTTGTCTTTAAGATGAAAAAAAAAATCATGGCTAGAATTTTTTTTCTCTGCAACTTGATATTTTAGTGTGAAATAGCATTACTGTTTGTTTGTTTTATTACTATAATCTTTCCAATCCACATTGGAAGCCAGTTTGTGTTTTTATTTCTTATGATGTCAGTTCTGTCCTACCTGCTTGCATTTTTTTTTTTTAAGTAGACAGACCTGTTGGTTGAGAATTTACCATTTTTCCAAAACGACTACACTGCACTTTCAATTTGTATGTTAAAGTCGTCAAGCAGGATTTTAGGAGGTAGTCATGAGCTGGACCTTACAGACATCTTCAAGATCTCGCTCAATAGTGAGGAGCAGAGAAAGGATAATCCAGAAAGAAGAGTGGTGAAGCAGATGTGGGAAAGAGAAATCAACACCTCTTTGCTAGAGGTACCTCACACATGATGTTCTGTTAAGCTTTTGTGGTGTGTATGGTAGAGAGTAAATGAAGTTTTTTATATGACACTAAAGGGATATTTCATCATGACCCTTAAAAAAAAACAATAATTGGGTTGTTTACTGTTTTCATTAATAATTGTCACTGATTGTATTTCTACTTGTTAAGCAATTAAAAATCATTTTAAAATTACTTCATAATTTGAACTTAATTTAGACACTAAGGTAATCAGTGGATGATATTACAGAAAGTTAAATGGATTATTACCAAAAGTAAATGTTTCCAACATTGATAAAGATGCATATTTCATTACACCATTCATTTATTCATTCATTCACTCCCTCGCAAAGTATTTATTGAGTACTTAACCATGTGCCAGTGACTGTTCAAAGCACTGGGGATATACCAGTGAGCAAAGCAAAGCTCACACTCCTTTATGGAACACATGACAGGGGGAGAGAGGGTTGGATAGAGTGTCATCCACTATTATAAGTATATCCAGTGTTGGTAACTAATGTAGGCAAATAGAGAGAAGGGAAGGATTGTGTTTCTGAGACTTGAGTGGTGTGATCTGGCTTTTCTGAAAGGATTATCTGTAGTTACTATATGGAGAACATATGCACCAGAGGCAAGAGTAGAAGGGAAAGACCAGATAGGAAGGTGTTGCAGTAGTCCAGGTAAAAATTGATGGTGTTGGGACCAGAGTTTTAACAGTAGAACTGGGGAGAAGAATCCTAGTATATTCTAAAGTAGAGCTGAGGGGATTTACTTATGGGTAGCATCTGTAGGACTAGAGAGAGGAAAAAGAGTCCAGAATGATTCTATAATTACATGATAGACTTTCAAACCATTCACAACATGTCTTTGGATTCCAAGTCTGTGTCGTGATGACGACAAAATATATTTAATAAGGTCAAATAATCCCCTACAAAAATAGTTTATTAGTATGTAGATTAAGTTCAGAGGGAACTGGAATCCAAACTCATTTCTGTTCAAGTATTTAAATGGCTTTGATCTCAGATTAAAGGTTATGATTCAGCTTTAAACTGTAATTATCTGTCATTTTATGTACCCTGTACATTCTCATCCTTGCACTATGAGGCACATGGCTATAATGACATGAGAGCAAAGCACAAGTTTGTAAGTACATAATTTAAGTACTTACAAGTTTGTAAGTACATAAATCTCTACTCCCAATCCTGTATTGCTTTTACTGACCTTTATATTATCTGCCATAGTGACTTGCCGCATATTTTTTAATTAACAGGAGATTTAAATAAATTGGATGTGAAAGAGAAAGACAGGATAGCTTTCCTTCCCCTGTAAACTTCAGTGGTGGTGTCCAGGCCCTCAGGAAAGGGGCTGGCAACAAGACAGGATCAGGCAAGTACAGACTGCAAGGAGCTATACTTAAATGCTATCTGTGCCATAAAGTAAACTTTTCTCCCCCTATCAACAGATTTTTAATGCTTCTGGTTTTGCCGTGGATTATGGGCGCTGGGAGAAAATAAGTGAAGTCGTCACTGAGTAATAACCACAGCCTACCGGGACACCTGGGAGGCTCAGTGGGTTAAAGCCTCTGCCTTCCACTCAGGTCATGATCCCAGGGTCCTGAAATCGAGCCCCGCATCGGGCTCTCTGCTCTGCGAGGAGCCTCCCCTCTCTCTCTCTGCCTGCATCTCTGCCTACTTGTGATCTCTCTGCCAAATGAAAAAAAAAATAAAAATAACCACAGCCTACCCTTAGGTACCTTCGTGTATGGGGAGCTGGCTACATTCAGGCTGCAGAGTTGAGGGCTCACAAGGGTAGGGGGCTGTTCTGCCCGAGAGAGGGGCGGGGGTGGGGCGGTAGGTGGTCCCCACTGGGCACTGGGTTGGTACAGAGTCGGGAGACCAAGGTCCAGCGATCACAGTAGGTCCTCACTTTACCGCGTCCGCCCCTCCAGGTACCTCGGAAGCCGCCTGGTTTTTCTCCTCTGGCCCCGGGGCCCTGGCGGCCCACCCGCGAGGCCCAGCGGCCAGCAAGCTCCCTCCCGCAGCCGGAGCTGCCCCCTGCCAGGCACCGTAGCCCCGAGCCCGGCGGGCGGCGCGCCTGCCCTTGTTTGGCCACGCGGCGGCGGCGGCGGCGGCGGCGGCGGCGGCAGTGGCAGTGTCGGCGCGTCCTCCCGGGCCGCCCCCGCGGGCGTCAGAAGAAGGCGGGCGCCCCGCGCGGTGACGGCGACGCCTGCAGCTGCCGGACTCTCCACTCGCCGCCGCCGGAGGGGCCGGTGACCTCTTGGCTGCCCCGCCTAGGAGGCTCAGATGGCTCAGGCGAAGATCAACGCGAAAGCCAACGAGGGGCGCTTCTGCCGCTCCTCCTCCATGGCCGACCGCTCCAGCCGCCTACTGGAGAGCCTGGACCAGCTGGAGCTCAGGTGAGCGGTTCGCGGGCGGAGGCCGTGCGCCGCGGTCCGGCCCGGCACGGTCCCCGGGGGGCTGCAGCCGGAGAACTTGCTTGCCGGAGATTTCTTCTCCACGGGGGTGGTGCGGTTTTGTTTGGCTGTGGGTGGATTTTCCTCTCCGACCGAGAGAAAGCGCGTTCGATTTAAACAAAAACCTGTGAGCGTATTATTGGTGGCCACATTCTTACTACTAGACCTGAGCGTTTGGGAACGGAGAAAAATCAGAAAAGGTAAAGTTAGGGTGACATTATTTGAGGTTAGAGACTGTAACACTCTGGGTCTGCAGAACTTCTAGAATTTTCTGAGTGCCAGAATGTGGTCTTCCCAAAGGTGTTTGTTTTGTCTCTTCCTATTGGGCATTTTTAAGAGCGCCAGCAATTTAGTGGCCCTCGAGGTGAGTGATAAGTTTCCTCAAAACAGCAGAGCAAAAAATAAATCCAAGATCCGTCTGATAGCAAGGATTAGGGAGGAGAAGGACAGACTGCGGCGAGAAGGGTTGCTGGGTGCTTGGTGGAATAAGACCCTGCAGCTTCCATTTTCCCCTAAAACCCCGCATGCTGTATTAACCCATTCCGTTAGTTTCTCAGTATTTACTGTGTACCTCCTTCCATAGAAGACACCTTCTTGAAAGTGCTAGTCATTGGCCTGGAAGCATAAGATAGACAGGTTTTTTCCCCCTCTTTACTGGATAAGATTTTACTTAATATATAGTGTCATGGTTGTATGCAGTTTTTAAATGGTGTATAGTAAATTTTAGAAATACTTGTTTCCCTTAACAGCATATGAAAACTTTTATGTACTTCCTTTAAATGTATCACCAAAGTTACTGTGTAGACTGTGTGCAGGTGTAGTTAAGTGAAAATCTTACTAAGGCTCCACAATCCCCTGAAACTACAGCGGGTTTTTTTTCCCCCACAGTTTTCACCAGGTTCTGGGTGAGCAAAGAAACATGTAAGCCAAAAATTTTAAGAAAGAGTACATGTGTGTCTTTATCTCCCTCAATTTATATACCAAAACAAGTAGAGGTATTTATTTGCCAGGAAAACACCTAAATAACCACAGTGTATCTCAGCATTTGAGGCCTTTATTATTATTATTACCCTGAGAAAAGAGTCAGAAGATGAGAAATTCTCCATGCACCATGATTTCATGGATGACAACAGATAGAGAAACCTGAGCCAAAACCACATTCTATGGTTCTGCTCAGAATGAAACAGATGGAACAGGAGAAAAGTAACGCTTCTCCATGGTTGAGCTTGATGCATTACTCCCCAGAGAAAGTGCAACAAGACTGAAGATCAGTAGTGTCCCTCTGATGAATAATATATATTTTTTTATGTAGCGGCATTCCAAGTAAGTCACATATCTCCCCAGATATTTCGAACTTTGAGGGTGTGTTCTCAACCATTTCGGGGCTCTCTCCTCACTAGCCAGGAAAAATTTTTTTCTGAAAGGAATGAGGAGGACAGTGCCCCTCCCTTCTTCAAGCTGAGTCATTCTCAAACTTGAATTAACACCTCATGTGTGGTAGGTACAAAGACAGTCAGGTACTCATCTTTAAAAAGAAACCCTCTGGTTTTGAGTATTCTTATATTCTAATGTTTGATTAACATGAAGTGAATTGATTACTGTATACGAGTGATTAAATTATAAGTTGCTTAATTAACCCTTGAGCTGAGGAGGAAAGACTGATTAAAATGTGCTAATTACTGATTTTAAGGACTTCTCTAGTAATTTTAGACTTCTGTAAGCTTTGTTCCTTCCTTTGAAAAAAAAAATGATACAGATCAAAAGAAGTGTTTTAGAAGGTAGTAAAAATAAAGAAAAATGCTAATGATGATCCATTAAAGTTCCTTTGAAACCACATGGGCAGTGCCACAGAGCACCACATTGTTAAAAACTAGCATCATGCCTAGAAGATTTATTTGTAAAAGAAACATCTATGTAATTTTGCTCTAATAGTTTAATTTCATATTAAGGATGACTGCTAAAGCAGTGATTTAGGTAGAATAAAACACTGTAGTTTAATGCTTAAAAGTTTGCATGTAGTTCCCCAACCATATTAATTTTGTCAACTGGGGTAGAACTCCTTCCATATGAAACTGAAGACAGAATTGTGCTAAATGCTTTATGACCTTGAGTATGAACTACTGGTGTACATGATTTTTAAATGTTTTAAATAAAATGTTTGACAGCATTCTACATGTCGTGTCGTTGAAGGAATTCCGTTTCTTTCTAATACTTTACCACAACACTAGCCTGTTTCTTGACTCCACCTCATCTGCTTTCTTGTTTCCTCCTAAAAAGATGATTCCTTTCTCTCCCAGTTGTTCTTTTTTTTTTTTTT